>JAOQMQ010084724.1:0-19546 GCA_027563845.1 Erythroxylum subrotundum | reverse complement strand
TTCCTGGGTATTACTGAATCGGTTCACTTCACTAGTTGCTTATCTTAGAGGGAAAACTTACCCGATTTTTCCCAACAATATCACCCTTTCCTTTACCAATTTTCTTGAGAAGAAGATTATGGTGAATATTGGGCAAAACACCCCCGTTAGCAATGGTAACAGTACCCAAAAGCTTGCTGAGCTCCTCGTCATTTCTCACAGCAAGCTGAATATGCCTTGGCACAATTCGATTCTTTTTGTTGTCCCTCGCAGCATTGCCTGCAAGTTCTAGAACCTACGCGAACAGCACAAAATCAGAGATTGTGAACCTAAAAACTTTCCGTTCCATAAAAACCACAATCATCTGACCAAAACCAAACGGACGAAAGAAAATGAAAGGAATAGCAAAAGATGAGTTTTGATCCGTGGGTGTCTTGAGAGATGAAGAGTTTTGCGTGTTTGTAAACAGAAGAGAAAAACCAAAGAGTGATTTTAACTTACGATATATACGGAAGTGACGGAAAAGCCGAACAAGCTAAAATTTTAGGCTTTTTTTGAAAAAATTTTAAATTTTAACTTTTCAAAAAGTTGTATTTTAATTTTGAAAAAATTATTTATACTTCAAAAATATTTTTACAATTTACGGTTAAAAATTTATTTTTTTCTTAAAATAATTTTTGCAGTAGAAAAAAATACTTTTGGTTGAACCAAACATATGCTAAAACTTGCTTAAAGTCTAATCATAAGCTACATAGTTGTATTTATTTTTAAGGACTTTTTTCAGCAATAAATTTTTATTTTCCAAAAAATGTAATAAAAATAGTTTTCGTCATCTCCGTCAGAAAATCACATGTTAATCCCCTTCTTAAATTGTAAAAACTTGTTAAAATTTAATTAGAGAATCTTAATAAGAAAAAGAAAAACTTAAATAAGAGGAATGAACTTAGAAAAAGTAATAAGTGGGGAAGAATGATGAGACCTTATGCCTCTACATTCCCACTTATAATCAAGCTAACTGAAGGTTTTTGATGCTTGTTATACAAAAATATATATAATATGTATCGAAATGAATATGATAGAAATGGTACGTAGCTGCATCTCCACATACTTATAGCGTGATTTCGGAAAGATAGGTTGCCTAACCCCACAGAAATGTGATCTCATTTTTCTTAATTTTTGACGACGGAGCCCGTAATACACCAAGACAATTCCAGGTTATCAAGTTTGCCCTGCTTACTTTGATAAGTATGAATTAAATGCATTTGACTAGTACGTTTCATCCTCTGCGTGCGAAATTCAGATGGCACTCCAACTTGCATGAGAAAAGTGTGTCGTAAGAGTCGTATTGGATGGATTCGAAAGTGGTTAAGTCGGATGCGAATCCAACTTACTTTCCTTTCAAGCATGAAGCAGCACATGATAATATTTTTATTACCAATTTTATATTGTTATAAAAATAATTAAAAATCTTAAAGAGGTAGTATTTATTAAAAAGTTTGGATATTTTGTCCAATATTATAGTGTCTTATTCTGTCCCATAAATTTCAGTCATTTATTTATGTGGGTTTTACGTGAATTCCACATAAATAAATGCAGGACTCGCATAAATAAATAAGTAAGATTCGTAAAACATAATAAAATATTATAATATTAGACAGAGGATCTGTTCCGTTGCTAATACCCTGTCACTTGCGATCGAATATATTGGTTAGGCGTGTGAAAGAGAAACAACGAAACATTTCTTGCATTATATATGATTCTATTGTGATCAAATATTGAGACCAACACCAATCCAGTGCATTTAAGTTCATCAAACGGCGATGGTGACTGATTTACTCTTTTTTTTAATTTCCTTTCCAAGGTTGCCTAGCTTCGCTGAAGTTTCATTTTCCTTACCTCATTTATCAGCTGCTTCAACTTTGTTAGTGCTCGCACTTCTGTACTTCGCCTTCAGATCCAATTCTGTCTATCTCATCGATTTCTCTTGTTATCTTCCACCAGATAACTTGAGGGCCATAAGGTCAAATTTCGTGGAACACTTGGAGCTCTGTGGGTCCTTCAGTAGAGAGAGCATAGACTTCCAAGTCAAGGTTTTGGAAAGATCGGGAATTGGAGATGAAGCTTGCATGCCTTCAGCGATGCACAAACTACCAGTAGATACATCTTTGAATCCATCTCTTGAAGAAGTTGAACTAGTTCTCTTTACTATCGTCGAAGACCTTCTTTCCAAGCACAACGTCAGTCCTAATGCCATTGACATTCTAATATCAAATTGCAGCCTTTTCTCTCCCACTCCTTCCATTACATCCATGATCGTTCACAAGTTTGGTCTCCGAAGCGACATCAAGAGCTTCAACTTAAGTGGAATGGGTTGCAGCGCGGGTCTGTTATCGATAAGTCTGGCAAAAGATCTTCTCAAAGTTCACAAGAACTCAGTGGCCTTGGTTCTCAGCATGGAAGCTGTGACTCCAAGTGGATATACAGGTCAATCCAAGTCTATGCTCGTAGCCAATACCATCTTTCGAATGGGTGGAGTTGCTGTCCTACTATCAAACAAGAGGAAAGACAAGCGAATAGCCAGATACAAGCTTCACCATCTTGTTCGAACCCACACGGGATACAATGACCAGTCGTATAATTGTGTCTTCCAACAAACTGATGAAGATGGGATCTCGGGAGTGTGTCTGTCTAGATCAGTCTTACATGTTGCAAGCAATAGTCTGAAGATAAATATATCCAAGTTAGGACCACTGGTACTGCCATACTCTGAACAGCTCCGATACGGTTGGTGGTTAATTCGTCACAGAATCTGGGGTAGATCATCAACAAGAGCAAATGACACATTTTACGTTCCAAATTTTAAGAAGGTTTTCAATCATTTTTGCATACATGCTGGAGGAAGGGCTATAATTGATGGTGTTGAGAAAAAGTTGAATCTACAAAGGGAAGATGGAGAGGCTTCAAGGATGACATTATACAGATTTGGGAATACTTCATCTTCATCAGTTTGGTACGAACTTTGCTACTTGGAAGCTAAGGGACAAGTGAAGAAGGGAGACAAGATATGGCAAATTGCTTTTGGGAGTGGTTTTAAGTGCAACAGTGCAGTTTGGGAATCCGTTTCAGATATGGATTCGACAAAAACCAATGCTTGGTCGGACAGAATCCATTTGTATCCTATTGAATTGTCAAATAATAAGTCTTAACCCATTAAATGTGTTGAATCAATTTCTATGGCCTAGCTAGATACACGTATTAACTCTGAAACCAACCAAATAAGGTATTTTAAAGTTATTTAGGGAATGAGAGTAATTTTTGTAAATTTTATTTTCCAAGTAACTTATTTTGTATTCGGTTTAATTCTGGATGATGGCTGCCAATTAGTTCTTAGTCATGTAAAAAAAATTAAGAGAATAATTGCAGCCATAGTATATTTACTTTAACAGATATGTACCTAGTCAAATTCGTTTCTCGACCCTACATTTTGTTTAAATGCCTTATTAAACATACATGGTTTTAGCCTACAATTTTTCATGTTCAAACTTAACCTAAACCTCGTTACAACCAATAATAATCTATGTCCTTTTGATTCATGCCTTCATATGATTATGGTAAGAGAAATTTGGTGTATGTGAAAGTTTATAGTAGTGTATTCCTTGTGATAAGAGTTTGATAGTAAACACTTCAGCCTAATACTTAAACCTAAACACTTGTGTGAAAGAGCGAACATCATGAGAAAATTCAACAGGACTTTATACATACTTTTAATTAAGATTGTCTTTAATTGTCCCTATTCATATATTTTTTTGGCTGAAAATCAACTTTAATGTGTGTTTATTCTTAACTCTTTTTCTGTCTAAATTTTAAAGAGTATGCATGGTTTAATCTCATGAGAAGTGGTTGAGTAAAAAAAAAACTATATAGCTATATTGTTTTGTCAGCCCTTTATTTGTTTAAGAACAAGCAAAAATTAGGTGTGAGATAATTTGATGCGTCATAACATTGCCTAATTTTTAGCATTCAAATCCTTCACAATCTTATCATAAGGTGTTTAAATTTAATTTTTTTTATGAAAAAACAATTGATCCTTAATCCAAATTTGAAAAGTTTGAAATAAATGAGCAAAATCACCAATTATCAAGGGGAATCAAGTCTTTTAATCGCTTATAGCAACTAGGATTTTTAATTTGCTATGTCAGAAATTATTTATTTACTTTCTCAAAGAAAAAGGAAAATATAGCAATCATTAGCAAGAAATATAATGGTAGGTAGGGTATTGATTCCACAAAGAAGCAATATGGATAGAAAAGTTTAATACTATTAACTAATTTAAAGGTAATAAGTAAAGAGAAGATTTTTTAGATTTTAGGATAAAGAAATATAAAATAAAAGTAATATTGACAATGGACAAGGAAATAAATGATAAGACAATTAATTAAAATATAATGCAATTAAATAACTATATCTAGATAAGTACTTCTCATAGCAACACTTTTGACTTTAAATTTTAATTAAACTAGGTTGGATACATTCTTTAGATTGGCGGGACTTGTTAGACATTGAAACTACAATCTCTTTAGCTATAGTCATCTACTTTTCAATTGGTTAACACGTTCTCTATAAATGCGAACAATCCTTCAAATATATTAAGTTTTGTGAAATCTCATGAAAGCTCTCATCCTAACACTAAAAAGATCATGTAGGTCTCCCTTAGCACCTCTTTCAACCCCTTTCACTTAATTTATAATCTACTTATATGCAAGCCCTCTCTATTCATTTACAAGTGAATTATGATCATATTTATATGCTAGCATGAATAGATCAACGTTAAGACTAATATATATATATCACAAAAATATATTTCATATCACAAATTAAATCAAATTAATCCATAAAAAACATAACCTCTATGATTTTCCTCATCAAAATAATAAAAGAACTTTTTAGCCATAAAACATATTCAAAATAATAAAATCAAAAGACAAAATTAGAGAAGTCATCGTTAGAAGTAAATCTAGTTGAACTCCCTAAATCTGCTGTTAATTTGATTTAATGAGATGATTCTTAGATTTTGATTCTCTAGTGAAAATATATTTAAATAGATTGCCCAAGGGTTGGAGAAGCATTTTTATGGCTAACTCTAGCTTTTAAAGAGGAAATTTATGTTTTTATACGTATGCTTTCTCCAAAAGATGGCTAAAGTTTCCCAAAAATTATGGTTTCCTCCCTTAAACATATTTTACTTTGCTTAAGCCACAGTCTACACCATGATTGTGGCTTCATCCATAAGCCTAACGATTTCTTTGGGAAATAGACATGACCCCTATAGTATGATCATGTCTCTAAGCTGTGAAACTTTCTATTTTCTTAAAGATGAATATACGGTTATCTTTCTCAAATATGGATCTCACTATTTCCTCTCTAAATTACATATAAATTCCTACACAGTTATGGATCAAACCATGTCATTTATTGCACTTAATCTTTTTAAGGCACAGGCTACGACAAAGGTATATGCCAAACCTTATTCCTCTGAGAATGCAAATATCTTCATGTTTTTGCTTAGGATTGCCTCCAATTCTTAAATAATGTCATCTCAATGTCCAATTTGCACTTTCACCCTAAAAGATATTAGAAAAACTAAGTGAAAAAGGTAATATAGCATTAAAATCAAGTAAAATATTTAATAAAATAGGTGCATTTTTTATGTCTCTATGCTTAAACTTTTTTTCTTTACCTTAAGCAAATTGATTCCCTCACCCTTAACCTAAAAATAGAGCAATTCATAGAAAAAAATAAATAAATCAGTAGGAGTAATCGAGATTATCCTTCATTCATTTAGTTGCATTGCTTATCAAATAGTTAGGCTTTTAGTTACTTGCATTAAGAGATAAATAAATTCAATTTACCTAACAATCCTTTGAACGTCAACTTAATTTACAAAATTTAACACAATGTATAAGGTAGACATACATAATAAAGATGTTGCAACTTTCAAGCATTTCAAAATAACCTAAATTAACACAAAATAAAATATTAAACTTTTAATTAACAAAAGAGCATTCAAAGACTTTTTTGAAAAGTTACCTAACCTTGAAAAGTTACTTAACCTTTGGAAACGAAAGCAAACACTTTTCTATTAATTATCTCAGTTACTTAGTTAGGTCACTATTTCAAATGACTCTTAACTCCACTCTTTAGTTTCAACCTTTTCTTAGGTTAAAGCTAGCAAAGTAAATTTATTTATGCTCATTTTTCTATTTTTATTTTTATTTGTTTATATACTATATGTATTTAAACGGATTCTAAAATGCTTAGAAAAATTCACTTATAACTCAATAGTATGCCTAAATTATATAAAAAGAATATCACAATACAAATTATCCATTATCACAGTTATTAGAACAAATTAAAACTAAATTCGTTTGCAATGCTCATAACTATAAGGTTAAACTTGTTAAATCACAAAACAATCATAATCATGATGTGTCGTCTTGGCTAATCTTCTTTCATTAACAAATTTTATTTTCCTAGAATCATTCCATTTCAATTGTGTTGATTTGGTTGATCAACAGCTTACGTTTAGGTTTTTTCTTTTCCTTTTTGGATTGTACATGTTTAGCCTATTTGGATAAGTCACTCTTGTCTTCACCTAATCTGTGATTTTTATTGATCCATTTTTCAAATATAAATACTATTATTGATGTGCCAATAAACCTAATCTTAAATTCCACTAAACATAATATTAAATTATTCTCACATATCATTGTTAATGACATATAACGTAAATTCTTTGTTCAAGTAATCATATATGTAGCTCAATATTATGAATCATGCAAAAATATCCCTTTTAACCCAATTATCATAAGTTTATTAATCATATTAACAAAAATTCATTTTTCCTTCTCAATTGGTTCCATAATCATAGTTATGGTTTTAAGTACTGATTGTTATGTCTATACCAATATTAATTTTACTGCAAGAGCTCGGTATAGTTGTAGCTGGTACTAGTAAGTACGAGTCGAATCCCATAAGATAATGAATACTAATTATCGTTATCCTATTATCTAATCTACGAATTGAGTGTTAGTTTCTAATTAATAAAATAAAACTTAAAACATTAAAATAAATAGAAATCAATAATGAGCAGAGAACAAGGAAATCACTTAGAAAACAATCAATATCAAGAATTAGTGTCTAGGTGATGAATCCCCCTAAAACCCTTAGATAATTAACCTTTCTTATGCAATTGTTTTATTAAATATTGGACCGTGGAAATTCCTATCATATGCTAATAACTCACTTTAGACTACTAACAACTAATCTTAGATTTATCAACTGATTTACTTATGTTAAACGTTCTAAGATTGCTTTACCAATTTATTAATTCCGCTATTAGCTTTAAACCTAATCTAGAGGATTTATGTTGACCTACCTATAGGTTTGCAATCAACTCCTTTCAATTACGGTAAATTTATTCATACACAGGATTTCTCAATCTGTATGTTACGAAATCAAATTATGTACTAACATTCCAGATCTATTAGAACATATATTAGACATATAATTGAATCACAATAGATCAATCAAAATAATTGCATTAAATAAGAATTAAAACATATTGTAGCATAAACGAGGGATCATCAAACCTAGACATTAAAGATGTTTAGTTACACATGATGGAAAATGAAATCAAACATTAAAGATGTTTAGTTACACATGATGGAAAATGAAATCAAACATAAATAAGAAGAAAAACGAATAGAAAACAAAGAGTTCATAATTATATATCTCCCTTCTTTTTTATTAAATGTTCTAGCAAGGTAGAGGTTTGATGTTAAATTTTGTTGGACCTGTCAATGATTTCTTCACATTTTCCACGTCTATGTATCAATATCACCCCTTCTGAATAATATCTACATCTGGAATTGTCTTTATAAGTCTGATATTCTAATATGCCTCCACTCAGTATTTAATTGCACAATACGTATGCTAATCATATTTCTGCTTACTTCCGAAAGCTAACCTATTATTCTCTGTTTCCAAATCAAACTTCAAAAGTCACTTAAATTCCATATATTTACCCATTCTAACTTACCAATTTCTTCAAAACACAATCTCACCCAATTTAATTCACCATATCATAATCATACATGATGAGTCACGGTTATGACCCATGTCCGAAATCCATACCTCCATTTGTTCCTTAATTTTTCACATAGAAAACGTTCGAATTAGGTTTTGAGGTCTTCTAAACATTTGTTCCCCTATGTCTCTAGCTTTCATAGCATTAAAAATCATGTCATTTAAACTTCTAAATCATGAATCATGTACCAACTATCACAAGTTGCTTCAACACAGGGATAATATCAGTTACCATTTTCAATCCCAATTTCCATTATTATTTTATCCATAATTAGGTCTAAGTTTCTTTTAGAGAATTTTAATTCTATGTCTTAAGTTTTATCTCTAATTTGAATCAAACAATTTCGAGGTTTGTAGGCCGAATTATGGCCAAAACAATGTGATTAGTTCAAATTAACATAAGACATAATTCCACTACATGTTCCTCTCTTATCATCTTCAACTAATTCCATACAAAGAAACATCAAAGTAATACCAAGACAACATTGATCTTAAACACATCCATCTCACTCAAGAAGACCCATAAAAATTAGAAATTTAAGCTAGGAAACTTACCAATCTTTTGGGTATTTGATGAATACTTCAAGATTCCTCCAAATTACCATCAAATTCCATCAAAAATGACTACACTCTTCTCTCCTATCTCCTTGGTTGATGTTCACCTTTGGCTTCTCTTCTTTTCCCTTTCTTTTTGGTCTCACGGTTACTCTCTCATCACTCTCATGCTTTTGTTAAAATAATGAAGCAAAATGTGTTAAGTTTTGCTTTTTATACCCATTTAATGAATTACACATGGCACCTGCCTATTTGTCATCACTAATGACTCATCACACATATGTCATTATCTCATTGATCATCTCTAATAACTGATCAATTCACTAATATTATGTAAAAAGACCAAATTGTCCTTAATAAGTACAAAACGATCAAATTGCCCTTTAATGTATTTAATTGACCAACTAACCAAATTAAACGCTGAAAAACATTCCACAACCGTTTTATTTTCAAATTGACCATCAAATACTCTAATTAGGATCAATTCTTATTGATTGAATACTTAAAAAAAAATTGAATGAGTTTAAAATCCTTAATACCCATTATTTTCTAAAAAGGGCATTTTAGTCCAATATTTTCATATTACCTAAATTCTATTAAAAAAACCTCCGTTTTCACCTGTTTCAATTCCCATAGACTCCAATCCTAATTCTGAAGCTTTTCATCATATTTTGAAATTGTTCGGTAACTTTTTCGGTTGTCCGGAAGAATTTTCGGATTGAATTTGGAAATTACTGAATATCACCAAAATCATCCGGATTTCATTCAAAAGTGTCACCTAAATCTCTAAAGCACATTTCAGGGCTTTTAAAGCTCGTTCAGACTCATTCCATAGCTTTTTAGAGTTTTCGAAAAAATTGAGAAATTTTTGATCGAGTCCAAAACCATCTTTGGTCTATCCATGATCTCCGTTATAACCTTAATAATATATTTAAATGTTTAAATTACTCTAGTACATCATAAATGGAGCATACTCTATAAAATGCATGTGCAACACATTACATGGTACAATAATCAGATTAGGATATTACAAATGATGGGTTGAATTAAAGCACTAAAGAGGTGTTATCTCCAATGACCGTTTGCTAAGAGTTATGTGGAGACTTAGATTTTGTGCTATCACCTATTTCTACTATTAGAGACTAAAGGGGAAGGTTACTTTTAGGGGGGATTTGTAGGGCAAAGGGGAAACTCCTGAGACGAGCACTACTCTAGGTTGGTATAAATAGTCATATAAGCCATACAGGGAAGGAAAAGCCAGGTTGTAGAATGTTTTCAAAAAGTTGTTACCAAAAATGGTAACAAAGTAGGGTAGGAAGCTAGACAAAGACCAAATTGCCCTTATTAACTATAGGTGAGTAAAAGTGAGAGAAGATTCCAAGAGGGAGAATGTTAAAGGTGGATTTGGAATCTAAGGAAAACATGGTAGTGTTGAGTATAGGGGAGAGGAACAATGGAGGAGAGATGATGGAATGCAAGAATGAGGGAAAGAATCTAGGAATGTTAGAGAGAAGGGACAATCTCTAAAATAACCTTTCACGTATGTATTAAAAGTAGAAAGTCCCTTTTGAACCTTAACAATTACAATAAAATAAAAGTTACATCTTAATATTTTGGAGTTTACAAAAAGAACCCTTATATTTTAAAACCATATGATTTAAACCCTCAATTAATTGAACTATTAATGGAGTTAAGGGTCTGTTATTTAAGTGCCATGTTTGCGTTAATGTAAAAACTTCTTTATTTTTTATTCTTTATGTCAGACCTGCAATGCCTCACAAAATCACTAGACACTGTGGGTCCCACTCACTTAGATTATATTTGATTTGTAATGAACCAAAAAATCTAAATCCATATAATTTTTCATGATTGGATCATCTATGTTTGACATCTGATCATCCTTTAAAGGTCTATAAGCCACTTCCATAACAAGATGCTCATATTGTTTCTCGTTATTAACCTCATCTGGGTTTATATTTTTCAGTAGATCAAAGGTTATAACTTTTGGCGCCTTTGATGTAAGCGCTTTTAATAAAATGGCATTCATACCTATCTTTTCATGTTTGTCAACATGAAATCAAAGAAAGCATACAAATGATTGATTCCCAAGTCATTGCTTTTACTACCAATTATATGGGTTATAATGCAAATGATAGACTCATGTCTCTATGGCTAATAAAAAAACAAGAAAAAAGATTGATATTTATTCCCAGTCAAAGACATGAAACTCCATGTCTTGAGATTTGGGGTCTTTAATAACCAAATTAAATTCCTCATTCCATTTAAGGTTCAAGTTTCCAAGTTTAATAGTTGCTTTCTTTAAAGAGAGTTTATCTGCAGAGAGCTTTAATTTCATAAGAGGGTCTACACTCCTAGGAAAATGTTTACCAAGGAGATGTCTACTAAGAAGGGAGAGATCTTAGATAAAGATAGGTCGTGAATGTGATTGAGGATGAATTCTAGACTAGCATGCACATATTATTAAAATTTTCAGAAAGATTGGAGGGAGTTGTGAAGGTTAGAGATTTTGAGATAAGGGTTCATCATATTTGGGTTAATTAGAGTAGGAAATTAAGATTATGTTTAGTTAGGGTTAATATGAAACTATGGTTAATTACAATTGCTCTTAAATTAAGGTTAATCTAAAATTAGTGTTAATTAAGATTAAAATTAGGATTAATTAAGGTTAATATGAAATTAGACTTAACCCTAATTTAAATGAGTGAGACCTATAATATGTCTACTTTTCGCATAACATAGTGGGTCCTATATAAAAAATAAAATAAAAAGTGTCACATCAATACTAATGTGGAACTTAATTTACTGATCCTTAACCCTGTTAAGAATTTAAGGCTTCAAACTATTATGATTTTGAAATATTATGATTCTTTTTTTATACTTTGAAATGTTAGAGTTTGACCTATATGTTGATACAAATGTTGCTTAAAAGAGACTTTTTACCATATATTGCATTATTACCTGCCTAAATGAGAAATTTTAAATGTATATGGATAATTGAAGAGTTAATAAAATAGGTTTGTTGATATTTAGCCAAGGTGATTAAGGTTAAATATATTCTAAACAAGTTTTAAACTTAGGTGAAGATAAAAAAGTGAGTTTAAACTTGCCTTGCTTTAAACTTCCAACATTATTTTTCTATCAAAAGTTATCTCTTACCTTTTAAAATTGTCTCTTTGATACCGATAAATATTTAATTATCTTACTAATAAATATTCAAATTTGTTTAATAAAATAAAAAATTATTTTATTTTTATTACTTTAAAGTGATTTAATATTTAATATTCTTTTATTTTTATCTTTGCTTTTAATATTCATATTTTTCATTTTCCTTATGTGTGGAGAAGTTAGAACTTCTTTATTTTTCATATTTTCCTTAATTCAAACGCCTTTAGTAAATTGTAATAAAATAATCATAAAATAATAAAACAAGATTTTTAATAATATTCAGTAAAAATCCCTTTCTTTAAAAAAATTTTGATAAAAGAAATAACACTCAAAAGTAGTAACCATTGGTACAATTCATCCTTAACCTATTTATTTGATCTTAAATCATATTTGTGTCTTGTTTGAGTTTTTTTTTCCATATATTTTTTTGCCTTAAAATAAAATATAACTTGATTGTGATAATGCCACTTTCTTGGCCCAACCAACTGATCTTTAAAGCACGGTCTAAACACATCTCGAAATCTAATTGGGCCTAACTCATACCATCCAAGATTGAGTCGATTGAACTTTGGATGACCTAAACCTTACTCAAAATCTAAAATGCCAGCTCCCAATTAGGCCTAATTGATACAACTTGAGCCATCAAGCTTATCTTTTTTTGGTAAAATGGATGAAGAAGAAAAGAAACTATCTCTTCAAGAATGCAATAGAGTTTTGATCTCTTTGGATAATCTCTCAAAACCCCAAAGGCGGGTTTGGCCAAACAACCCAATGATCATCACAAGAGGACCCAATCTTGGCAAGAAAATCTGCGCACCGATTGCTCTCCCTAAGAACATAACGAATGGAACAGCACTACTATCTACCTAAAAGCTCCCTAATACCTTGATAATAGGTAGAAGAGGATGGAAATCATTAGAAGAATCAAGTATAAGGTTGATAGCCTCTGAAGAGTCTGACTCCACAAGGAGATTTCTGTAACTGGAGCTCCAAGAAAACTGAAGACCACACCGAATCGCCTGAAGTTCCGCAACTATAATAGTTGTAAACCCAATTTCACTTGAAAAACCCGTAAGCCATCTACCAAACTGATCCTGAAGTAAACCACCAAACCCTACTTTTCCTGGATTCCCCAAAGCACTACCATCCGTATTAAGCTTAGCAAAGTTTTTTGGAGGCATCTCCTACGCAATCCACCTAGCTTCCCGGTTCTTGGAATTTGCTTGAGCATTGCTCCCACCAAAAGCAATGAGACACTCATTGAATAGACTCCTTTGCCATTGGACTTGAGAGATCATAGGCATCAACGAGCCCTTTATACTCTCTTTATTCCGAGCACACCAAATAACCCAGCAACCAGTGACAAAGCGAAGGAGAGCTTCCTGAGAAATACCTTGATCCAAGACATTTGAACGCAGCCAATCCTCCAAAGAGTCACAAAAAAATTGTTCATTTCCATCCCCTACTTGGATACGGTCCCAAAAGACTCTTGCCCACATGCAATCACGTAGCGCATGAAAAATAATTTCAAGCATTCTATTGCACTGCACACACCTGGAGGACATGGCCATATTTCGCTCAAAACGAAGCAGGTTAGTTGGGAGGCAATTCCAGCTAATCAACCATAAGAAAAACTTGAACTTTTGGGGAATAAGGAGCTTCCATTGCTTGACCCAACTCTTCCTTTCATCTAGAGGATATGGAACTCTAGAAATAAAATAATGTCCTATTTTAGCCGAATATTTTCCTAACGAAGACTTGCCCTACACAGGAAGATCTTGCATGTTATGGGCGATTGAAAACGGTATAGCATAAATGCAAGCGAAGACCTCACTCGGGATATGGGTACATAAAGGATGGGGATCCCAGGTATGCATATCTATGAGGATATCAGCTACCATCAATCCCTTCTCTTGCTGATCAATATTCGGAATACAATAGCGAAGAGGCGTATCCCCAACCCACCTATCATACCATAACAAAATTTGCTCACCATTGCCAACCCTCCACTTGTAACCATCCTTGAGATAGGGCATAGCATGCCAACATAGAGAGGCATTTGAAAAGGAAGGACCAGTAAGAACCCGAGGACCATGACAGTATTTTGAGCCAAGCACGCGAGTCCAGGGCTTAGTATCCATCGAGATTAAAAACCAAATTAACTTTCCAATTAAGGCAATATTATTCTCCCTAGCCATATGAAGACCTAACCCACCAATGTGTTTAGCACTGCAAACCATCTCCTAGTTGATTAAATGAATCCTCTTGCTACCTTCCATCGAGTTCCAAAGAAAGTTCCTGCAAAGTCTATCAATCTCTGAACAGAGCCCTGAAGGTAACCAAGTGGTCTGCATGGTGTATATGGGAATAGTAGACAATGTAGATTAAACCAGCATACGTCTCCCCGCCTTATTTAAAAGCTTAGCCTTCCAGCTATGCAATCGAGAATTCATTTTCTCAATGACGTGCTTATAGGCTAGTTTACCATCATACTCCTGTAAGGGAAGCTGCAGGTACAAACCCAAGTCTAATGTAAAATGTAGGCCAAACTAACGTCTAAGCAATGCTTTGTGAGCATTCGCAGCATAGGGAGAGATTAAGGCTCGAGATTTTGGATCATTAACCATCATACCCGAGCATTCATAAAAAGTACGCATGGTATCTAAAACTACTTGGCACTTCCCTACTAAAGCATCAGAAAACAACAAAACATCATCTGCAAAAAGGAGATGAGAAATAGAAAGGCCATCTTGACCAATTCGTATAGGACAACACTGGCGGGATAAGGTCTTGGTAGAGATAAGGAGAGATAGCTTCTCCACACAAAGGATAAAAAGATATGGGGACAGAGGATCCCTTTGGCGTAGTCCACGTTTAGGAGAGAAAGCAGGGAGACATGATCCATTCCACTGAATAGATAGTCTTGATTGAGTCACACAAGACATAATAAGGGAGATCATGAGGGGAAGGAAAGCCAAAATCATTATGGGACTGCTCAAGAAACCTCCAGTCAATCCTATCATAAGCTTTAGTAAGATCAATTTTCATAGCTAAACAACCAATCCTCTTCTTAGTTCTACGAATCGTATGAATAAGCTCCTTCGCAAGAATAATATTATCAGTTGCTGTCATTCTAGGAACAAAAGCGCCCTGCATAGGACTAACTAAATCCTACAAAAAGCAACGAAGTCTTTGAACTAGAACCTTAGTGAGGATCTTAAAACTCACATTACAAAGGCTAATTGGATGAAACTACGACACATTAGTAAGATTAGGTTCTTTCAGAATGAGCATTATTGACGCATCTGTAATCTTCAGGGGGCAAACTCCAGTATTAAAGGCTTGGTTAACCATGGAAAAAATACTATCCCCAACAGTATTCCAATATTTCCTATAAAACACTGACTGAAAACCATCGGGGCCTAAGGCTTTATAAGGATTCATTAATCTCAAAGTCGCAAAAACTTCCTCCTTAGAAACAGGCCTAAACAGCGATTGGATCCCGTCTTTAGGGAGCCGAGGATGATGAGAGACATCAGGAAAAGGCATGGTGATACTCTCAGTAACATAGAATAAATTCTTGTACACATCAAGAACCTCTACCTGAATGGCAACATCATCAACAATCCATGACCTATCCATACTTTGAATCCTCTCAATTCTGTTTCTTTTCGCCTGCAGATGGTTGTCGTATGAAAAATTTTGGTATTTCAATCCCCATGCTATAGCCATTGCACTTGCAACTTCTGAAACCAAAGGAGCTCTTCCTGCTGAAGGATATTATTGTATTCTACTATTAAGTCTTGCTCCAGAGATAATAAGGAACTAGAATGTCGATAGCTAAGGTATTTTTGAATGCCCTCCAATCTAGCAAGAGTTATGCGCTTCTTATGAAAGATATTACCAAAGACCTCCTTATTGAAAATCAAAGCATCATTCTTAACATGAGAGAGAGCATCTAAAAGAGATGTGTGAGGGGCTCGTCATACAGTCTTAACAACCTCTTGAAAACCCTCATGTAAAGTCCAAGCATCCTAAAAGTGAAAAGCCCTTAAAGACGGAGGAGGGACATAACCAAATAACCTAAGTAAAATGGGATTATGATCTGACTGAGTGCGCAGCAAGTGATGGAGAGAGGCTTCTGGGAAGAGAACAAACCAATCGGCATTGCAAAGGGCTCTATCCAGCCTGACATAAGTGGAGAACATAACCATGCAGCTTCCTCCGATACGTAAAAGGGTTACCCTTAAAACCAAGGTCCAGCAAATCACATTCATCCATATTCTCACGAAACAAGCGAGCACGACTGAAAGAGAACCTGCCCTCTTTTTTATCCGAGACACAACCATAATCATTGAAGTCTCCAATGAGAACCCAAGGCTTGTCAATAACTTGGCTAAGACGGGACATTTCCCACCAAAAAATGCGGCGGCCTGGGGCTTGAGGGGGAGTATAAACAACAGTCAACAACTAGGGACTATAATCCCCCACTGCAACTAGTAAAAGGACAAATTGTCTGTGGGAAACCAAAACTTGAAATTGAACAATATTTTCCTGCCATAAGCACCAAATACTACCTGAGAAACCAGTAGGATCCACACGAAACATATGGGTGAAACCACAAGTTGCTGCTGCTTTTCTAGCTCTCTCCCCCAAGATGTGAGTTTCTACTAGAATTAGAATATTTAGTTTATAAGTACGTATAATATCTTTGATACCATAAGAGAAATCTGACCGACCTGCCCTATGGCAATTCCAGGCTAAAATGTTAAAGGAATTAATCATTAAATAATAAAATAATATAGATGTGGCAAACGAGCTTAAGATGAAATCAAGCCAAAGAGCTTGGCACTACATCCATGTCAGTCTCCTGTGTTGGTGTATCCATCGCCACATTATCCTTCTCCAGTGATGAAGTGACACAAAGCCTAAGGCCTCCACCAATTGGATACACTCTCCTATGATCTAAGTTAGGTGGTTTAGCCTAAAACTCAAGTTGTTGTTGATCATCAGGTGGATCATATAGCGTTGCCATGGAAATGTTCTGATTCATAGCTAGAGGAGCAGATTGAAAAGCTTGCCAGAAAGAGATCGCAACCTCCTTGATAGTCTCAACTGAAGGGGGACGCTATAGTACCTTACCAGAGTTCAAATCCATAGCCTTGCCCCTAACAGCTGTACTGGTTTCTTGATTACCTCCTTGAGTTTGTTTGCTTTGCACCTCAGAGGTGACCTTATCACTAACAGTCCCTGATTTAGGCTTCAGGGATGATGGACTGTTAAGCATAGTATTTGTATCAGAGGCAGTGCCACTTTCAGATTATTTGACCCAGACTTAAGTCCCCTGTTTGGCCTTCTAGTCCCACTTGAGGGGTCTATCCTAAAACTTCAATCTTGCATTCCCACGTTATCCTATCCTTGATCTGCAAATGTCAATAGTTCCGCCTCATCATAATCATCCATTTGAAGATTAGCAAATTTGGAATCATTTGCCTTCGTATTACTAGCCACTTTGCCCAAATTTTGGTCTAGTACGAGTAGATCTTCGGGATTTCTTTTCAACCACCATCTAAGCTCCAAAGCCACCATTAGGGCCCTGAACCACGCTATGCCCATTATCGGTGTTAGAAGCGGAAGGAATATCTTCTCTTATTGCTGGAAGCTATTGATTTTTTCCATCGCAGGTGGAATACTCTTGATTAGAAGACAATCCCCATCCTTATGCCCATACTTTCCACATTTGAAACAAATTGTATGGAGGACCTTGTACTCACCAAATACATATAACCATCCAGCTCAACCTGTCCAACCAATGGCTTATCCAACTCAATCTTAACACACACTCTTGTAAATCGTCCTTTGTTGGCAAGTGTGGTATTTCTATCAACCTTAACAGGCCGTCCTAAGCCAGAAGCCACAGCAAGAAGAAGATCATCATAATATTGGACTGAAACATCTGGAAACCTAGCCCAAACTATAGTAGAATCAATCGTGGCACGTGCTGCTGAGGAACCTAGAGACCATAGTCGAACAGACAAATAATGATTGAAGATCAACCATGGACTACCACTGAGCACATAATCAAAATCATTCTTATAATCAAATTTCACTAAAAAATAATCATGACCTAAGTCCAAAACATCAAACCTCCTAATCGGCTTCCATAGCAATTCAATCTTCGTGTAAAGAACTTTAAAAGTAATGTTTCTACCGAGAAGTTTAACCACGACTGCTTGTCTCCATGGGCCCTCAAGCCTGACCATGTAATCCCGATCAATATTAAACATAGGGAAAAGTCGATTATTGTCTTTGAAGTAAACTACCAGCTCCCAATTAGGCCAAATTGACACAACTTGAGCCATCGAACTTTGTTCTTGTCATCTGTCGACCGTTGATGACCCTCCATTATCTCAAAGTCAAAGGTGCGACTTGACTATCATATCATTTAATCCCTTAATAGTCTTGGCAATGAAATTAACAAGATTGTCAACCAAGCATATGCACGCCAAAAACAAGAGACTAGATTGGAGAATAAGCTTCGTATATAGTAGGGATAAAAGATGTGGAATTCCATTATAGTTTAAAAACCTAAAATAAGTAATCTTTAAAATCCTAAAAAAAATCCCTATACTTTTCAATTTTCCATTAAAAAAACTCCTTTAAGATTTTGATTAAAAAAACAACAAAACATAAGCTACATGGACATCACATTTAGATCAATCAAATGTTGCTTATGTAATGATTTAACTCAATTCTTAAATGTGAATCAAACTAATTAAATTCAACTAAAATTTTAATTTAAGCCAAGTTTGATTAGTTTGATTCAGGTCTAAGAATTAAGTTGGCTTACTAAGTCGACGGCATTTGATCAGTTTATGTATAAAATTCATGTTATGTATTTTTTTTTGTTATTTTTAAATCAAAAATAAGATAATGAGTTTTTTTTAAAAAATTGAAAAATATAATGAGTTTTTTTCAAGAATTTTAAAATTTATGATTTTTAATTTTCGTAAATCATATGAGAGGTCTATATCTTTTTTCCCATATGACAATAGTATGCCTCTTTGTCAACCATGCCTAAACACCAAAGCTTCTTATAAAGAATAAGAGATTAGAGACTCTCAACATAGAGGTACTGGTAATTAAAAGTTATAAATTGATCTAGCAGATAAAATAAGAAAAGAAGATAAATTGATTAAATTGAAGATAAAATGACAAAACAGTAAAGAAGAAGACAGGATAGAGTAGTTGATGACAGAAGTGAAATGTGAAGGACGACTGATGTCTTTAGGTTAGCGATGACATAAATAAGAAGTGAAATACGAAATTATTATATATATACACTCTTCTCATTTGATTTGTTTTAAAAAACATTTGAATGTTTTAACGAAGATCATCGTTACTAATGTTTCGAATGTGTTTATAGTAGCTGAAGTCGCGATAAGATTAGTCATTCGTGAGAAGAATGGCTGTGACATTGTAGTTGTGATGAGGATTCCTTCGTGATGTGCTTTGGACTCGGACTAGAATCATGAAGAGATGAGGGGTTTATGCAATGTTATGAATACTGTACCGGGTTTGGTATCGGATTGGGCTCTGGAACAGAACTGTACCGGTATCGGTCGGTACCGGGTACCGTTTCGGGATATTTTTTAAATTTATAAAATAGTCCCTAAACTTT
>JAOQMQ010084677.1:0-19572 GCA_027563845.1 Erythroxylum subrotundum | reverse complement strand
AGATTAAAGTCAGACGATCAGATGTTGTTATATTGGGCAAAATTTATGAAACATATACAAAATGGAATGACCAAAATTGCCCCAAAATATAATTTTGTCACTGAGGCACAGGAAAATCTGCTGATAGATAAATCAGACCTAGTGCGCCTCAATAAACTTTGTCTCGCAATTGACGAGTATAACGAACTCCAGTTAAAGAACGGGAGGGAGGCCGTAAAAAACCTCAAACTTACGATGTCTCAATGGGAAATGAACGGAAGGCCATAAGACGTTTACTATTCATTTCATAGGCGAGGGTGGTGGATTAAAATGTTCGGAGTTGTTGTCTTTGGTAGTGATTTTAGATAAGCTCTCTTTTTATAGAACGATAAGCTCTCTTTTTAAGATCATAGTTATGGTTGGGGGGGGCGAGGTCTCTGCTGATGACCCGAAAGTACCAGTTGTCGTTGGCAGGCAGCATGGGAAGAGGGTTAGGCTAAGGTAACTCAAGTGAGAGAGCCGTGTTATGGGTGACCTTATTGCACGGTTCAGAGAGCACTTGTGTATGTGATGCAAGTGAACGTGTACGAAAAAGCTGTCGTAAAGTTTCGTTCTTCGTTCCGTCGTCGACATGTACAATAACCTTAACCGCAAAAGTATCTAAAGTAACCTCCAGCCCTAGAGGAGAGGCATCTGAGAATGATTCGAGCCGTATGAAGGGAAACTCTCACGTACAGTTCTTTTTTTTGGGGGTTCCTCCGTCCCCCCCCACTTTCTTTTTTCGGTATGCCGCTCTGCGAGCAAGGAGCGAGAGAACCAAGTGAGCTGTGGTGATGTCAGAATTTGCACCTATTTCTATCTATTTAGTGATCAGTCCGCTAGTTTCTTTGATCCCACTCGGTGTTCCTTTTCCATTTGCTTCCAATAGTTCGACCTATCCAGATAAATTGTCGGCCTACGAATGTGGTTTCGATCCTTCCGGTGATGCCAGAAGTCGTTTCGATATACGATTTTATCTTGTTTCCATTTTATTTATTATCCTTGATCCGGAAGTAACCTTTTTCTTTCCTTGGGCAGTACCTCCCAACAAGATTGATCTGTTTGGATTTTGGTCCATGATGGCCTTTTTATTTATTTTGACGATTGGATTTCTTTATGAATGGAAAAGGGGTGCTTCGGATCGGGAGTAATCACTAGTGATAGGGCAAAAATCGGGGGGAAGGACAAAGGAAAGAACGATGCCTACATTTAATCAATTGATTCGTTATGGTAGAGAAGAAAAACGGCGCACGGACCGTACTCGAGCTTCGGATCAATGTCCCCAGAAGCAAGGAGTATGCCCGCGTCTTTCAACGAGAACACCGAAAAAACCTAATTCAGCTCCACGTAAGATAGCCAAAGTACGGTTGAGCAATCGACATGATATATTTGCTCACATTCCAGGCGAAGGTCATAATTTGCAAGAGCATTCTATGGTCTTAATAAGAGGAGGTAGAGTCAAAGATTCGCCAGGTGTGAAATCCCATTGTATTCGAGGAGTCAAGGATTTGCTGGGAATTCCGGATCGAAGAAGAGGCAGATCAAAATATGGTGCGGAAAAACCCAAATCGATATGAATGGAGGATGCCTATGGAACTTGTTTTTCTCGGTCAGTTGAGGCGCCCTAAAATAGAACTATACGAAGCCCTTCCCTTCCGAATGACTTCACATTCCGTCTACTACACTCTTTCTTGGCTAGTCTTGCCATTCTTTTCATAGTTGTTATCAGCCTTATCCGTAGCTCTTGTTCTTGAAGGCAGAAGGCATTCCCTTTCAGAACCTATTCGTCGATTCCTAACCTTAATAGCTTATTCAAAAGGGGAATTGTTAGAGTAAGATCAGAGAATTCCGTTACTAAGAATAAGAAGGAAAGTCAATCAAAAGTCCCCCATCTTGTTGTCGAATTCACTCCCTTATCCTAAGTCCTGAAAAACATCTTTGAGATAGAAAGAACATAGCATCTCTCAAAAAAACAAAAAGGAGGAGCCCCCTTTCTTCCAAGAAGCCCTAGGGTGGAAAGAGGATTGAATTTAGTTCGTTCTTTCCCCTGTGAAATTGAAAGAACCTATAAAGAGAAGGAAGCGCTTTTCTTACTTGAAGGATTCACTCAGATAATGCTGTCAAATTGACCTGCACCCGGAAAACTTGAAACTAGGAAATATTGGACTATTCTATTCTAGTCCTCCCTTCTATTCTAAGCCCTGGGTACTGGGTCTTTCTTACTTAAGGGCATATCTTACCCTTTTTCCTTAGCCACATTTGATTTTACACGGTACGCAAGGGCAAGAAAAGGAATGAAGCTCGATGTAAGCTGTGGAACTCAAAGCAAACCCCTAGCTCTGGCTCTAAGGCGGAAGAAATGGACTATGATGAGAGAAGGAATATGCTCCAATTCTTACGTTCCAAAAAAAAGAGAAAGAGCTATAGACTTCAAATCATAAGGAAAAGATCAACTTACTTGACTCGGTCTATAGGGGTACATAGCGGGACTAGAGATATTAGTACGAGGGTTGATAGGAAGATTGATGGGAAGACTACCTCTATATACTAGGATAGATTCGATAGAGGCTTTAATTAAGCAGTATTCAAAATACACATCTTAGACCGCTTTTTTTCGTACTTAACAAATTTAGATCTTAGACTCACTTCTTAGCTGGCCAAAAAAGAAGGGACTACTGCTACTATTGATAGAATGGCAATAGCAGTATGAATATTAATGCGCACTTAGTACTAAAATAAAAAGAAAAGCATTCTTCGAAAGTCGAACTGCAAGAGGCTCGCTGGTCTTCAAACTTTTTTGAATGTAAGAAGAGAATAGAGAATGTTGATACGGGAACTCAAACTTCAACCCTGTCAACTGAGACTGATCTTAGTCAAGTAGGGGATAAGGAATTAGGTCAGTCAGTCCTCAGGTAAGATAATTGATAGTTAGACTGCCAAAAAGACTAAACAATTTTTTTAAGCAGATAAAGACTGGGAAGCGGATACTCATATCGACTACCTAGGCAGGAAATCCACTTACTCAATTAAAAGGTTCCATGACTCCTACCTTCAAAAGCCATAAGAAAGATTAAAGAAAAGGGCTTTATAGAATATAAAGGAAAGGGCAAGAACAAAAACGGATCGGGTTGGCGGGAATTCCAACTCAAAAAGGCTACGCTCCTCGCTCCGGAAAAACCGATTATGTCGAGCTCTATGAGAGAGCATTCCAACTCGAAAGGAACAAGCAACGGCTTTCACGCTAGTACTACACTGACCCGCAAAAGGGGTCTCTTTTACCGACCAGACACTCTCTGAGCGCCCACGTACTTCACTCTCCGCTTGAATAATCATTACTACTCCTTGTCTCGAACAGCGCATGCGGGCTAGCTGATAAGCAAGCATCGGATAAGAGAAAGTGGGGCTTTATCCGACCATAAGGCCTGGGGCCTATACACAGCAGGGATGGGGTGCTACTCATCGGTTCTGCTATGGGGCAAGTCTCTATATTTGGTGGTGAGGAGAGGAGCGAAGGGAAGAGGATTTAGCTTTGGCTTTGGTTCGGTTGACCGTGTGACTATGCTTTCTGTGGTCTTGTTCAAATAGAATAGGCCCCTTTGGGTGCTATCACATAGCCCTAAGCAGGGCTAGGAAGGTCTCTAATCGACAACAAAGAGATATGCCAATTAGCGGCACACTGACTGAAAACCTCTTTTCTAGAAAGAATATAGTAATCAAGAACTCTTATCTTAGTTACTCTTCTCCGGGAGTGAATGACTCATGGGTATAGGTCACGAACGGTAGAAGAATCAAAGGAATACGGGTCTCAGGGCCAATCAATGAGTTAGGAGTTCAATAAGCCAACTTCTCCCCGTGGGTCACGAAGATCTAAGTAAGGAGGGACTTCTAGTGACTAGTTTGAAGTGGCGAATGTTCTTTCTTCCTATCTGGGAATCATAGCCTAGTCTGACTCATCGAAGATGCACAAACCGGGGGGACGGTTGGGGCGTGGACATAAGGGTCTTTATGACACAATCCAAAATTCGCTTCATTTTCAATTAGGTCTTGCTCTAGCTTCTTTAGGGGTTATTACTTCCTTAGTAGCTCAACATATGTACTCGTTACCTGCTTATGCGTTCATAGCGCAAGACTTGACTACTCAAGCTGCATTATATACTCATAACCAATACATTGCTGGATTCATCATGACAGGAGCTTTTGCTCATGGAGCTCTATTTTTTATTAGAGATTCAAATCCGGAACAGAATGAGGATAATGTATTGGCAAGAATGTTAGACCATAAATCAGCTATCATATCCCATTTAACAGGTCCTATGGAACGGGGAAGTTACTGATGCTTTCTACCCGTCGAGGGGTCTTCGTCAAGGTTTGGAACCCTTCTCTTTTTGTGTTATGCTTGGAGAGATTGGCTCATCTTATTGAAGATTCTGTAGAGGAGGGGAGATGGAAACCTATTCAATTGTCTCGAAATGGCATGGCCCGAGACTCTCCCATTTGTTCTTTGCGGAGATGATTGACTTTTATTTGCAGAGGCTTCGTTGGAGCAAGTCCAAGTGAGAATGAAAAATTCTTGCCTTGAAGCTTTTTGTGGCGCCTCAGGGCAAAAGGTGAGCAGAACCAAGACTCAATGATTTTCGAAGAATGTCACACGGTCCCTTGCCCTTGGCCCATTAAGGAATGAAAAGTGGAAGCGATGCGGGATGGGAAATGACTAAGCTTGGCCAGTCAGACTGGTTAATCTTCTAATAAAGTAGGGCTTTCGGGTACCTCTTTCTCTTAGCCTTCCTTGAAGCATTCGGAGAAAGAGAATGCGAATACGGGGTTCTAGTCGATTCCTTTATTCAGTCAACCTTGCTTTGGCATTTCCTCTATCAAATCTTACTACCGGACAGAAGAAACTCGAACGAACAGTCCGAACTGACTCCAACAAAGGCTGGGAGCAAGTGAAGTTACCCGTGTTTGGCTTAAAGTGAAGGTCAGGGATCGGTTCCAGAGCCAATGAAACTGCTAGCTGGACTGGTTTGATGGGACAGAAAAAAGTCGAACTCTGTGGAAAGAAAGTCAGTACCCTCGCTTTCATAAAGCCTAAAAGTCGAGGAAGGAGGCATTGGATAAGTTCAAACAACAGTCAGTCAAGGCATTTATGACAAAAAATCCCGGTAAAATGGAATTGAATTAACTGAATTGAACCCTTATGGGAATCGGGGAATAGCAAAGTCCATAGGTGAGATTCAGTTAAGAAGAAAATGGAATGTGAATGTTTCGGAATGGAAGGGAACAGGGCTAATGAAAGAGTACTAGTGAATAGGCACAGGCATCGAACGAGTGGAAAGGCATGGAATTTGAATAAGTTAGCCGAGATGGTATGGGAAAGATCAGATATGGAATCAGATCTGGATTATCTCCTAGAATAGGAGGAATATATGGAATAGATCCCGAGAACAAGGAAGTAGGCTTCGGTCTGGGATTGACGAATTTTTGATCGAACTCTAAGAAAAGAAAGAAGGTAAGACATGAATGAAGCGTGGGAACTTCCTTTATGTCTGAAGCAAGATTTTTTATTGGCTTTTGGATCTAACTCTCAGGTTTTGAATTTTTTCTAACTTGGTTTCCCTCAGGAGAAAGATCAATTAGTCTTAGGTTGGTTTCATTCCTTTATTCAATCAGCCTTGCTTGAATTGAAGTGAAGGCTTAAGTGGGAAATCGAATAGAGAGACTAGATGATATTCTAGATGGATTAGAAACCTTACCTTAGCGTGATTCCATGACTGACTTGCTTAGAGTAGGCTCTGACGGTAGATGTGGAACAGAGGGTTTGTTGAATCTTGAATCAAACTTTTTAGTTCAGCGATCCGAGGGAATGAAACTAGTGAACTTAGCCTATTTATTAGGCATTCTCATTTCTTGCTCTGGACTGACTGAGAGCGGGGAGAGAAAGTAAGGGATTGCTTCTCGGGGAAGAGGCACAAGGCGACTAGAGAACAGTGCTAGGCCAATCCACTTTCTAAAATCAAAGTTCAATGCAGGAGCTCTAATAAAGGGTATTTTCAAGGGTAAGTAGCCAAGGAAGGAAGGAAGTAGGTCTCAACCAACCACCATGAAGAGGGCTTTCTCGTCTCGCAGTCTAGTACTTACACCTCGCTGGTACTGAGAACAATCAATCCTTTTCAACTCTTTCATAATGCCCCAAGATCGGATCTCAAAGTCGACGTGAGACACTATTCCGGGAATGCACATTGAAAAAATCCCTTTGAAAACATCGGATTCGATGCTTGATTCTTCAATTGAAATGGATGACCTTCTTTTTTTTTCTTGACGCTCCGTACGTGAAAAAGGCTTTTTTCGTTTCGGTCTTGATGCCTCGAGCTGGAGTTCATCCAATGCAGCCTTATTTAGATTATATCTTTCTTTTCTAAAGGACCACCATGTCTTCCCACGGAGCGCTAACTATTCAAAAGACCGATTGGACAGTTTTCCTTCTTGACTTGTCGTAAAGTCTTAAATCAGACAAGACGATTCCAATTTTATAAGAGTGAAGGTGCGCCAATTGCCCTAATCTTGACTATTTTTATAACTTTAACATATCAATATCTTTCTATAGCAGGCTTTGGTCTGCGAATGCTACCTTTTTTACAGCCACAGGGGTGATGGCTGAATAAAGTTATTCAATGGTCACCACTAACCGCTTTTGGTCAAAAAGATTTTGGCTTGCTTTTTCCAATAAACGAAGGCGAAGGAAAGCAGTGTCTGAACTGAACAATCTGAGATTTCCTCCATAGCATGGCATTTCTCTTCTTCCGTGATCAGTCAGCCAATTAGTCATGAATTCCATTTCGTCCAGTGCCTGTTGACGTGCCTAGCTACTATTGAGTGAGAAAGACTTGATTTCCTATAAGCAGAGCAGATGGTCCTCATCGACAAAGATCTTTTTAGCTTCTGAAAAAAGAAGCGGATCGATTAACATACGTAGAAGTATTAAGCATAAAAAGAGTATCTTCTATCAATTTGAAATTGAAATTAAAGGGAGTGAAGTCATCTTTTTTTCATTCCGAAGCTCAGCTCCTTCTTCATCGATTTGAATACCTCCTAACAGGTTTCACCCCAGTGGAGAGCTGAATGAAAGTTTCACCAGTAAACTCTGGCAGTACAGCACTAGCAATAGAAAGAGCCTTCTCCAATACATGATTTTTCGTATCGTCTTATAAGTTGTTGTCGCGGAATCCATTCTCTCTGTCAAAGAGTAAAAAACAATTCTATCGACTTGCCTTTATCAACATTTTTTTTTGTGGGGGGGGAATAGGTTTTGACTGATTCTTAATCAAAAAATGGCTTTTTGTATCGATGCGCCTTCTCTGCTTTCATTCTCGGGCGAAATCAAAATAACTAATTGACAGGGGGAACTATCATAGGCGGAGAGTTAGGATTGCAAAGAGAAATCCGTAGAGAAAGGTAAGAGAGCTGATTCAAACGACTTCGATCATTCAACTTTAGCTTCTGAAGGAAGAATGTCATATAATATAAATAAAGGACTTCCAGATCAGTTCCTATTGTCCAGTTTTCTAGGCATTATCTGGACTTTCCCACCTTAAGATCTGGTACTAGACAGATCTTTATTTCAACCGGATCTGATATTCGTCTTATCTAGGCATTCTATCTCCCCTGCTTTTCTATTTGATCTCTAGGTCTCCTATCGCGGCATTCTCTCAAACTCTTCCCCGCAATAACTAAACTAACTAAAGTTGGTGCTATCCTATCATAGAACACCAAGGGCTGTGGAAGGAAACTGATCGAAAGTCTCTCCCAGAATAAAGGAAGGATAGCCTACCTTAGTCCATTTCTTTTGTCCTATAATCAGGGGTAAGCCGTGGCATGATTCGGAATAACAAGGTGTTTACGAAGAAAGTAGGCTTGAAAGAATAGCTTTCGGGTCGGAAATATCAAATCTGGATTAGATCCCTTCTCGATAGCTTGAGTCAGAGCTCATCCCTCGAAAAAGGGAGTAGTGAGAAAAGGGTGACTATCCGTAGGATATGAAACTATTGAAGTTCTCCTTCTTAGGCTTCAAGCTATCAGTCAAGGAAGTCAGTTGAATTTGGTAAATCGTATAATAAGAGAAGAGAAAGGGCTACGCGCGATCGGTCATGCTCAGGCCTATCAACGTCGAATGGCCCGAGCCTAGGTTAGGTTAAGCCGCGGGAGTTCCAGCCGGGGGCTCATCGTAGGCTCTCCCAGCAGCAGCTCCGGCAGTCCAGGGGGTTTGCCAACTTCGGGGCACAACCTCTATTCTTCGGATGGATTCCTTCCCTCTCTCTCTCTGTCCGTCTTTCTTTCTTCATGTCCTCTTCTCCCTATATCTCTTAACCGGTCGGTTATTCCGCCTTGCATACCTACTTTTCATAGAGGTGCGGAGTTCTTGCTTGTCTTATTGAGATGAGGATACTGGCTTGCTTTTCTTAGGAGTAAGCCAAGCAAGTCTTTAGAGCCGCATTGATTCCAATGCTTGATTTGCCAGTTCTATTGCTTGGAGTAGATAGTTAATCGAGAAGGAATAACTACCTATCTTGCTAGCGGGAGGGAGATATACTAGTAACGAAAAGTCAGTAGCGAGCTAACAGGTCTGTGTTAAGGGATTAGGTTAATGAATCTATAAGATAAGTAGTAATTAATAGTAATGAGACCGCTTATTGGATCTTTAATACACCACTATACTATTGATGAGGGGAGTTCATATCATAACATAAAGGGCTAGAAGGAATCAATCATTACAGGAAGAGGACTTTTTTGACTTCCTACGCAGAGCGGGAAAGACAAGCGCAAATAGATGACTTCTATAAGGTCACAATGGACTTGCTAATCTCCTAGTATTTAGGCATTGACTCAAATCAAAAAGAGTGATTTGCCTGCTCAGCCACAACTCCTTTCAGGGTTCCAAACCTTGGTCTATTTGACTGTCTGGCCTCTTAGGCTTTTGAGTTCTTTCGTGTCTTGTGATGAGGGCTGATTTTGTGAGGAAGTAAGCTTATCAAGGAAGTATGATCTGTTTACTTAACTTAGTAGTAGTTATGTAGTTATGTGGTACGCAAGGAAAAGGCAGGAGGTAACTGGAACCAGTGCATTTAGAGTGACCCTAGGAGAAGGCAGGAGGAAGATTAGGGCGGGGTTAAGAGAACTTCCTTTATTCAGGTCAGATCCCTTCCTAGAAATGCTATGCTATAACTGATGTTCAATTACCGCACCTAAGGAGCTTGAATGAAAGACCCTTGGGGCATCGATCGGAATTACATTAATAGAAACCATCGACATGTGATCAAAGTACCAAAACAGCGTTGGCATAGGTAGGACTGGACAACACGACTTTCATTTGTATCGGAGGTTGGGAATTACTATTTGATTCTGACTACGCCGGCATCACAAATGTAAAATCTCATGGACGGGGAAACAAGCAAGTTGATCACCTTTCTCAGGTGAAATAGAAGAATAGCTTGAACACATGCATCTCGGACAAAGACTCACTTCAATAGCTAAACCCCATATGTATCTATCCGTCACGAGCAATCGAATGAGTTTTGAGGGACTCAAGTCAGCTACGAAAGGTTAAGCGGGATCTCTATTTTCTATATCTATTCTTTCTAAATGTACTACTTGTGAGTCAGGGACTAGGGAAAGCAAGAAAAGGGATAGACGTTAGCCTAGGAACTCTCCGAAGGGATAGACGTTAGCCTAGGAGCTCGGAGAAAGGGCCTACTCAATCTCCGAAAGGTAGCTAGAATCGATTCTATTCTAAGGTGCAAGGTTTTTATTCCTGGAGTGAGGGCTCATCTCGTTCAGAGTGAGGAGTGAAAGACCAGGAAAGGAAGGTTGTTAGCGAAGGTGAAAATAGAACGATAGATAGCAGTCAAGATAGTACTTGAGTAGGAACGATAGAGAGTAGCTCACCGGGAAGTCTCTGTCCAAGGCGATTTCATAACAATCGTAGGCCCGCGAAAGAGACAAGAAAGAACATAGATAGATGAGATGACGTGGGCAAAGACAAAGAGGAAGCTCGCTCAGTCGAAGTCAGTTCAGTCGCTTTCGAGCAAGTAGGAAGTCGGGTTCTCAGCCTTATTCAAAGCGGGCAAAAGGGGACTCAGTCTTTATGGGCGGCGATGACGCGGCACGCTGGAAGCATTTGTCGTAGGAACGTGCTCGTTTTCTTGTGCAAAGGGAGGATTCTGGCAGCATTGTAGTAGGCGTTCTCTTGTCCGCCGAAGGAAGGGAAGGTTGACTTAGTGTCCGACTAGCTGCTATGCCTTGCTTCGCCATCAATGCTAGAAGACAACTGACCTCTGAAACCTAAGACAGGAGAAGACCCCTGAAACACGACTTTCATTCCCTTCCTAACCCGAAGGTGGTTTAAGGCAAGTGTAGCGAAGGGACCCCACTCCCACTGCCTGTAGACGCCTTCCCCTGATCCTTTATTGGTTTCGGATGCAGCGGGCTAGGGCTCTGGATCCCTATTATAAACAGAATCTTAAGCACGATCAGGGAGGAATTAGGATCTTTATCTTAACGTCCTGGAACTGCTCCTGCAGCATCTCGAACTGCTCGTGCAAGGCCTCTGCTTCTCTTGTCTCCGGTCTTGGATCACCTACTAATGCGACTGGGTTTGAATCTCGACTTGAACTGACTCCGTCCCTACTGCTGCAAGTGCTACCTCTGCTTCTCTCCTGACTGGTGCTGTCTTCCCCGCTAATAAAGCTATTGATCCTATAGAGTCTATATAGAAAGGCTCTGCAGGATCAGCTGTTGGATATGGTCCGGATCACCACCTAGAACCCTGACTTCTGCTAGTGGATTCGTAATTTCGTTGCTGGAACCGTGCAAGGGGAGGCGGCTGGAGGAAGGTAGACCGGGTGAGCTGCAGGGCATGGATCTGGTGGGTATGAATCTGCAACTGGTTATGGAACAGGAAGAGATGCTGCAGGCACTTAGTTGTTGAATAGTCTGCCTATCCGAACCCACCTTTCCTTTCCCGGGCGAGTCAACCTTCCCTCTCGGGCTCACTGATAGGCGATCAACGACTAGCTGCCCCTTCCACACCTCAATTTAGTGAGTGTGCCCTACCTCTTTCTTATGCCTCTCTCTACCGCCTATCCGATGAACGGTTCGGTATGCCCGACGACCTACCCTACTCTAAAAACGAGAAGTGGTTCCTACCCCCTCCTTTCTATCCTTGCTCGCTGGAAAGCATTCATTCCCCCCGTTCCAATTGCTGGAATGAGTGGAGCTATCCAAGGCAAGCCCTCTCCTTGATATCTAATTTTCATAGCGTTGAAGTCAAGTCATTTCCCCTTTACTAACACAAGAAAGAAAGCTACGCCCCTTTCTCAAGAAAGTCAGTCAGGTCAGTATCCAGTCGAGAAAGCGCTTCGCCTTCGCCCCTTGCTTCAAAGCGGAATTTCTTAATAATCTAGATTTCCCTTGGTCCTTGCAACCAGGCTTGAAAGCCGCATTCCCTTGAGCGGATTTTTGTTTTTAAATATCTGAGACATCTATTTCCCTTTTTCCGGGATTTTAGGTTGAAGAAGAGTTTGCCCTCAGAAATTACATTGAATTAGCTAACTTGTCTGACTGACACTTGAACTGAACTTCTTTTCTTGCTTTTATTATATAATTCAATTTCCAGCTCTTACCCTAGCGAAAGTTCTCAACCATCTCCTTGAAATTCAAGTCTTTTTCCCAGCTTTACAGTATTCATTCCCGAAGGATCTTTGGTTCGGTCCAGTCACTGCATTCCGTGCTTTCTATTCTCCAGCTTGATGACTTTCATAGCTTGCTTAACGACCTCGGACGGCGGAAATGGATGGCTCTAAGTCGGTTGGGGAGCCCCACTGGAGAGTGAATCTTTCTGATCCGCTGCTAGAGCTATGTTTTACAGTCAATAGTTCTTAAAAGCGGGTCGAAGAGAGGGCTTAGAGCAGAGTTGGAAGGAAAGCTTCATGGTATCAAAAGAGTGTAGAGACCGGCTATCAACTATGTCGCTAACTTTTTAGAAAAGAAAACCTCCTATTTTCCAATAGAAACTGGAAGCACTGCTCTCTCGTCCCTTCTATGGTCTCTTTAGTGACTCAAGAAAAAAAAAAGCGTGACGAGAATATGATCTTTTGTGAACAAGATAGGGGGAAATGGTTTGATCTTCAGGTGCTATGATATCACTCTTTCTAGTTGATCTTCCGCCTCCTTAGTTCTCCTTTTTTATTGTAATATACAAACAAGTCGTGAAAAAGCTTTCTCCTTATTGAAGGGCCATCTAATGAAATTTTCTTAGTGATTGAACTACCGCTTCTAGAATGCCTATAGTTAGGAAAGAGAGTGCCGAACCATATTTTTTTACACTTACCCTTTATTCCTAGAGGAGAAAAATGGACTCGTCAAGTAAAGAAGCGAAAGCCGCTCAAATGCTAAATTGGGGGGCAGAAGCAACTCGCTTAACTAAGGGCAAGGAGCAAAAACCACTCAATTCTTTGTGAAGTGAAATTAAGGAGAGCAGCAAACCCCTTTCTTATTCTATTCATTATTAGCGGGTAGGTTCCACTTTTTCCTGAAGCATAGATGAAATGAGAGATGAAAAAAACGCTAGCATTAGCAGAAGATCATACTTTCTTGCCTTAGACCACTATCGAGGCTATGAGAAACTCATAGCACAGACGATCCTTACCCGTGAAGGTAGTTTACTTGCTTACTTGTTAAAGTAAGGAAGAAAGAGTACCTGTTGTTAACAAAACGGAGTATCAAAAGCCCATTTATCGCAGTGGTCTCAAAAACTCAATTATCATATTTTCAGGCAAAAGACCTAGAGGTCTATAAAAGTCACGTTTTCACTTAAGAAGAAAGATGGAGCCTTTGCGAGGATGTCTTTCATCAGCCAATGCCAAAGCAACAAAGCTAGCATCAAACCTACCTGCCCAGAACCCTCCTTAATTCCTACCAAGGTTCCCATCCCCGATGACAGAAGAAGGATAAGAAAAAATAGGAGCTGGAGGGGCAGGAAGAAAGATTTTCACTTGGACAGGAGATGTGGACGAGTTTTGGCCTAGCTCCAAGAAGCCTGGGGGAGGAGGAGGCAGGGCCAAGCTGAGCTAAACGTAAACGTATGCATGGTTAAAAAATCAGTATACCCAAGTTCCTGTGTTGACGTGAATTTAGGGATCATAGAGGGCGGATTTACCACGGGATCTCCAGCATGAGGTGATCAGTCTCACTCCCTCGAATATGTCCTTTTTGCCCGCTGAGCGTCGGAAAGATCCCCTCACGTGGGTGCTAAGACTAGGTCGGGATTCGGCGAAGACTAAACGGATCAATCCACTTGACCTAACCTTTTGAGCCTCCAGTTCTTCTGGATTGCTAGCGTGATCGGATAAGGCAGCGGAGATTCATTCAACTACTTCGCTCTCAGAGGCGGGCTCGTAGGGTAATTCACAATAAAGCCGCGTGTGAATCCATCCCAACTACTAGAGTGATTTCTTCAGCTCGACCAACTACTGGCCTGTTGTTGAGCGTTTTTCTGTCAAGGTCGCCGGTTTCGGAGGTTTTTCCGCGAGCGGTCTAAAAACTATATGAAGCGGGAAAAGCACGAGTTATCCTTAGAATGGTGCCTTCTGGAATAGTTAAGGTCGGACAGTGCTTTCAAACTGACGGGGGATCGCAGACTAACCACTTTAGCAACTAGCCACTTTAGCAGTTCGAAGGATCAACAGCTGTGTTTCCCCAAATCCGAGGCAGGGGGGATTGAGAGGAGTGCTTTCCCGTCCACCTAGGCTCCAAAGCAAAGAGGAATGCTTGGACCTACTTACTATATGGACCTATTCCCTATCCCCTTCCTGCTGGTCCTTCCACCAGGCTTGATAAGAAGGAGACTTGCTCACACTTGGTTAAGGAAACAGGCTGCCAGGCAACTCTATCTCGCTCTCCCAACTCAGACTTATGATAGGCGAGCTCAATGCCCGAAATGGACCTCTGGAGATCCTTCTCTTTGAATTCCCGGTCTTCAGTTGTCTTCCTTGGTTCCACCCTTCCATTCATGAAGCAGATCGCCGGGAAGGCTCTTTCTCAAGCATAAAGCGAGAGTTTTCGATCCCGATCGACAAACAAAACTCCTGAAGGAAGCCCGGTTTATTTAGTAGGAAATCAACGCGTTGAAAGATCTTTTTTCTCACCTGGGAACAAGCCCAACAAAGCACTTTTCCCTACCAAATTGGATCTATCTCTGCCTGCTTTTTCCATTCGCTGAGCTCTGAGCTCCTCTGGCAAATCATGATGTGCGCATACTGGCTACTCTGCTTTAGTAGTGCGTTAACTAGTAGTCCACTACTGATTAAGGATTTGATACTGACACCTGTCTTACTAACTAGAAGCCTTTTAAAAATAGTTATTGGATAGGGTATTCCTTTTGTTTATAACTTTCTCAAAGACTCCGTGACTTGGGAAGTCCCGAGACCGGGATCAAGCTTACAACCTGTGGATTGTCAAAAGGTCGTTTTCGTTTTCCTGCTTGCAGAAAGCCCTTTTCGACAATCTGCTTCATGAATGCGAGAGATTAATCAAAAAAACCTGATGTACTATTTCAGCAGATCATAAGCGAGCCTGCTTGTTGCTAGCCTTGCAATCATTCATCAACTTCAAGGCGAGTTCGAAAGCTTGACAATTGACTTTGGGGAGCCCTTCTTTTCTTGGACTTAGCTCCTTCTTACATAAAAGCGGAGTAGACAATATGGCTAGTAGTCTACTAGGAGCAAAGAGGAGCTCGCCAAGCGGAGGATAGGAATCCTACCTTTCTTTGGGGAGAATTTGTGATATGGATCAATCGAGGCTCCTAGCCTGGAATTCTTGAAGGATGCAGGATAACTTCCTTCCTTGCTGGGGTGGATTTTGGTTTAAAGATTTTTTTTTCGGTGGCAAAGGCATTTGAGCCGGGGCTTGCCCCTGGGAACGAGCGACCCGCGAAGGCAAATCCTCAGTGACTTGGGCTGATGAAATTGGATCATGGGAAGATTGTGTAGATGAAGGAGAAGGCTCGTCTTGTTGCTCCCCCCTGGGATTAGTGATAGAAGTTACGAAGTGATTCTATTCGCTCCATGCCTACGCCTTCTAGGGCGATATTTGTTTGGAGACCTTATGGGAGTCTTCTCGTCGTCGGACCTGATTTTTCTTTTGGAACTGCCCGAGCTAGATGACAAAGCTGAGCTGGAACTGGAAGGTACTTTTTTGATGCTATCGAAGTACCTCGCAATCTTTTCTTCTGTTGTTGGGAATCCTCGGAATGGTTGTCAAAGCCTTGAAGGAGTTGTCTCCTCAATCTGACTCTGGAGGCGAGGCCCCTTGGTTATTACATTGTGGCCTTGAAGGCGGATAGATATTCAATTAAGAGTTAGTGCTGGCCTTTTCATATTTCATGCCATTTTCCCTCTTTCTTGGGAAGAGAGGATAACACTCCGGGGAACAAGCCTGAGCACTGATGCAAACTGTCCATCATTAGATTGCTCTTTTGGTTTTATAAGGGCCGGAGCCTTTGATGAGCAAGAAGCCAATGTTGTAATTCTTGAGGATGATTCTTTGAAACAAGAGTTCCATAAGCAAGCGCATGAGACTCTTTGACTTTCAAGCTCCGAAGAAGAGTGAAACTGACCCCACTTTCATTGACCAGTAAGTGATAGCTGTCAGGTTCGCAGAATGACCGATGGAACCAACTGAATCTCTCGTGACATTCTGATCCACCACTTTGGGGAAAGAGATGAGACGGTCTACCCGCCTTTACACATACGAGGAATCACTCACTGACGGACAAGAGGTCGACAACGTGAGCTTTACTGCCGGGCTTTCGGCCTTCTTGATCCAACTGCATCACTCTTTGAGACTACTGCTTGTGCTTGGCTCAGGATATCCTTCTTTCTGAAAAGCTTCCTACTCAAGTGAGGAAAGCCTGATTTGGAATCCTTTTTCACAGCCTGATTGTCCAAATGAGAGATCCATTCTCAGGGGAATCGTAGGCTCAAAATGGATTCGTCAACAGAGGATGCCTTTCAAGGAAAAAGTCATGACACCGCATTCTCTCGCTTTCTCATCTGTCTCATAGATGAGTAAGGCTAGCTAAAGCACCACTGCTTGGGCCAGACCCTGTCCCTGCTGAATAACAAAGCCTTTAGTCAGGTGAAAATCAGAATGATCTCGAGTTGCCACTCTGTGCATCATAAGCTTTTCTTCTTTTTTCCACGTTCTGCTTCTTTCTCGTTGAAGATTGGGATCCTTCCTTCGACGTCTTCACATCTGTCGCACAATGCTAACAAATCATTCCATGAAAGGACATTCTTGAATGGTCTCTGATCGAAAAGCTCCTGAGATTCGTCCAAGTTACCGATACACCCATATCCGTTGATCATTGCGTTCCAAGAAAGAGACCACCTCTCCCCGAGAACACTGATGGAACAACCAAACAAAAGCTTCTTTGAGATTTTGACTGATCGTGTACATGTGGATGTAGAGATCAGACTCAAACCCAATTCTAAAAAAATGGGTGTGTATCGAAAATAGATCTTGGACGGTCCACGACAATTCGATCTGCGCTTTGATCAACACGAAATAGGTGACGGTGACGTTTTTTTTTGGATGAGATGCCCTTATGGAGCATTTCATGATCTAGAGTAAGGGCTTGATGTGGTCTATGATTGGTTGGGGTATAGGCCTCTGATTAGGATGAGTAAGTGATCAGTCAAGATGTTGGACATAGGGTTGAGCCAACGACCTTTATCACGGTGGGTGAAGAATATATTAGCCTCCCTTATGATCTGGAACACAGCTCTATGTGAAAAAGGTGCTTTGCATAAGGTCTAGTTCCTTGGGCACTGGATTGGCGACGGCATGAGTTGGTTGGATCAAGAGAAGATACTTATATATATATAAATTCTATATATATATAAGTATATATCTATAGGCGGTTCATCGAGGGCTTCTCGGGTGATCGGAAGGGCTTAAGCTGCTTTTGCCTTACCTGATATTCTATTAGTAAAGGGCGAATGAGGGGCGTGCGCAATAGTTTGATTTCTTTCTCTCGCTCGATCGCTTCAATGCCTATAATTTGAGAGATAACAGGAAAGCGTTCTGTCGAATTCGAGGATGTGACACAAATAATGACTCTCTTCGCCGGGATGTCAGCGGGTTAGGCAGCTGTGCAGCTGTAAGGTTTTTTATATTCGGTGGAAGGCAGGCTGAAACTCTGCCCCAACCAAGTGAAACTAAGGCTTAAGGGTCTGAAAGAGTTCACGATCTGATCTATGAACCCTCGGAGGACGGCTAAGAATGTCCATTAAAAGGAGCGGACCGATGGGGTCGTTTTTCAAGCACGAATAGAATAGAACGATCTAAAGGGGGTGTGCAACCTAGAGAGATGGCCGTATCTCTTTGATGAATGTGGTATCGAGGTTTGGTTCATTTGGAAAAGAGGTCAGTCTTAGAGGAGACCATGCGAATGGTTGAATTGATGACTTCGCTTCGATCTCTTCGACTGAACCTGAAGGAGACTTCGATCATTCAACTTTAGCTTCTGAAGGAAGAATGTCACTTGGAATTCCGTAAAGTGGTTCTTATCTTAAAGATCCTCAAAAGGCCTATATCAATCTATCTATCCCGGTCCCGGCTTTGACTAAAGCGAATGCTTCTCTTTCCAACTTTTCGGAATAGGAGTAGGGGTTTGAAACGGATTCCCGTCGGACGGAATCTCCACTCAGTACTGATTCGGCCGGCTTGCCACCTTTCTATTCACGAAGCTCTTACAAAATCAAAGCCGAATGAGCGAAGAAAATGTTGGAATTGAATCGGGCCAGAGAAAGCCATTTCTTTCTCTATACTATAAGCTTAAATGGTGCGAAGAAGATAAGGGGAGGAAATGGTCTTCTTTTTTGTTCTTCTATCGAGCGGTTTTCAGCAGAGGGGGACGGACTGACTATTCCATCTCTCTTCTTTCTTTTCGTAGGGCTTTGACGCTAGCAGGCTTAGAGAAATGGGTGACTATCATACGGAAATTCAACTAATGAAGTAAGATCAGGGAATGAAACTATTGAAGTTATTCGTCTTAGGATTCAAGCTATCAGTCAAGGAAGTCAGTCTAAGCCCTAAGCCAAGATCTGCTTTTTGCCAGTCAACTCTCTGTAGAGAAGTCTCAAGCACTTAACCACTTATTTTGGAAAAGATAAAATCGGTGGCTTATTGGTACACAGAATAAAAAGAAAGCTTGAAAGTTCAGTTAGAGTTCTCCGTTAGGGTGACTCGATAGCTAGATTAATAGCCTTTGGTAAATGATTTTATTGAGAAAGTAGGCATTCAGCCTCTAAGTCAGCTTGCCTTTTGCCTTGTTGCTTGGATCGAAGGAGAAGGAAGAAAGAAGGGAGAAAATTTCATGGATAGAGGGATTGACCGAAAGGAATTGAGTTCGACCTGGAGTGAAGCTTCGGCTTTCGGCGGCTATTATATACGGATTTACGAGTTGACCTAAATCCCGGCTCTATGAATAGCTCCTGATCTTGGAGTGAGTGCAATATAATACTAGGTTTAGGCTTGAGCACTAGGTTTTGTTCAATAGGTTAGGGCGAGCACAGGAGAAAGGAACTTAACTTCGACGCTGGGGAAAAGGCAGGAGAAGGTAAGGCGAAGCTCTCTTGTAAGGGTCGATAAGCGGGTAAGATTTGACTATTAAGTGCTATCTTTCGAAACTAGTGCAATCAAAAAAAAAGTCCTTCGCCTTAGTAAGCTAGCTTACTAAGCCCGGGTAGGACGTGGATCGATCATGACGAGAATGGACTTTTTCGTAATATAGACTTATTCGTAATATAATGGAATAGAAGAGTAACAGTCCATTCTCGACTAGACGAAGGCCATTCAGGTAACCCTCCTGGAGGTGCAAAGTTCATCATTCAGTGTGGCAGATTTGGATGACTTGCTGGGGGGATCTGGATAGACATAGATAGAGAGAGAGGAAGAGTACGTGCGCTACGGCTTAGGCAGGCCCTGCGGGCGAACATCCAATTCCGATCATGGAGGTATGGCTGAGTGGCTTAAGGCATTGGTTTGCTAAATCGACATACAAGAAGATTGTATCATGGGTTCGAATCCCATTTCCTCCGGCACTACAGTGGAACGGGCGGGCGAAATTACGTGATAGAAAGAACCTCTTGGTGGAGTCCTCCGAATAGCACTACTTAGGGACTAGGCGCAGAGAGCCCGTTGCGCGTTGTTTGACCGGCCTCTCTTCTTTCTATAAGCAAGCTTCCCGTTGGGAGATTAGGCGGAAATGGAAAGAGCTGCTCGAAAGCTTGACTAGTATTAGAAAAAGTCCTTTCCCCTTTCTATGTTATTAGTAAAGAGCTTTTCGCTTACTAGTCAAGTGGTAAGGTAGGGCGCTCATAGATGAGAGACTTTAGGAAAGTGGTTCAGGTAGCTCAGCTGGTTAGAGCAAAGGACTGAAAATCCTTGTGTCAGTGGTTCGAATCCACTTCTAAGCAGGCGAAGGGTCCACGCGTAGCCGGG
>JAOQMQ010084598.1:0-19608 GCA_027563845.1 Erythroxylum subrotundum | reverse complement strand
TCGCATAAACTTGAGCGTTTCAAAATAAGAACCATACAATTGGGAGGTGTTCCGAAGGAGGAAGATGATAAACCATCGCGAACAAGTTGGTCAATCAATGACTTACCTTTCCCCTTTTGGTTATGTGCACTGTCAATTCCTTTCGATAATTCCATGGTGGAAGTGAAATGAGATAATCTCCTTATTGTAAAGAATTAAAATACCTACTTATGTAAACTATACTAATTTGTGCATTTCTTTTTAAAGAATTAATTTTGGATTTCTAAACAAAATTAACACAATTATCTTCTTCTTTTTTTAATCAGAAAATATAAATTCTTCACCCTCGTAAAATCACCCGCTAAAAGTTAAAAGAGCCTAAACTATCACTTTGGGCCTAAGTTAACATTCTAAGATTTGCCAATCCATTACCTAAGAAACCCATCTATTTGGACTCATGATTTTGTTTAGCCCATTAATGATAGTACTTGAGAATATTCTCGGTCTAACTACTGTAAACGATAGGAGAAATAGATTACAGATTTTAAAAATTGATGTAAATACGATAATACTTCTTTTTCTCTTTCTTTTTTTATCTGATTTAAGTTTACACTATAACAAAAAAAAATGCAATTAGCGTCCTATTTACAAGAAAACAATTGAATCTTGTAAGTTCAAATTACTTTCAAATTTTGCCTCAATTTCATTTTCCAAACGACATAGAAATGTGATGAAATTATAGTAAGGATGGCCAAGGATCGTCTCGTAGGCTTACCCCGTGAATTTTTTTAAAATTAAAAGTGTATAACGTCTTTTTTTAATTGGGTCTGGGCCTAAGTTGCCCAGGCCTAGGCTTACCCAAGGCCTAACTCTTTTAAACAAAACAATGTCGTTTTGTTTAGGATAGTTGAATCTTGAGTCGATCTGAGCTTGAGCCTTGCTTATGGGCCAGCTCATTGAAATTAGTTGAATCTGAACCCATAAGCTAGTCCATTGCTATCCCTAAATGATAGGTACCTGATGTAGATTTTATAAAGGAAAAGACAAACTTACCTTAATACACATCATAAATACAAATTTTAATTACAAAAAACTTATTGCATACTTTTTATGATTGAAAATAAGTTTTTATTTGTGACAATATAAGGACCATTTATGGCAACTTATACGGGTTGCAATTATTTGCATTTTTGTAACAGATTAAGATAATATAGTTCAATTGAAACTAAGCAACAGACAATTTTTGTTGATCTATTGGGTTAAATGAATGAACATATACTTAAAGGCTAAAAGTGCACTTTAAACCTCAATGTTTACAATAGAATACAGAATAAACCATAACATTTTCAAAACGTTTAAATTGAACTCTGACATTTTTAAAATATGTAAAACAAACCCTAAGCAGATAGAAAATTTAGTCGAGTTAGCTCCCCACTGTTTAAAATTTATAACAGGAAGTCCTGGTGGCAAGTGGGATCACTTTTGACCCACTATAATTTTATAACAAAAAGATCCCATTGAATTTTAGTTTATAAAGGACCATGTCTTCAAAACAAGCCAACTAGGTCCCATAAAGCAACGAAAAGACAAATTCAATGTGTTTTTTAGCAAAATTTGCCTTTTCTTTTATTGACTAAAGTATACGATTACCAACTATCCCTACAGTTTATTCAAAAATAAAAGCTAATATTGGATAAACTATATATGCATAAGGGATTTCAGAAACCAACAATATCTCCGTTACATTATGAGTTAAATCAATTAATCGGTTCAACTTTATTCAATTTAACCTTTGATTTGAATTTTTTTACTCAAGGTTATGATTTATATGTTTTTTCTCTTAGCATAAATTTAAGAGCTAAATCTATCGATTCTCTTAAAGTTTTAATCTTTTTTAGTAGAGATGGTTTAAATCAACTTTTTTAAAAGGGACTACAATTCATTGTTTAGTTCATTTGGTAGTCCTAAGTTTGTTAACCATTCGATAGTTTAGTACTTCTTTCATCAATTCAATATTTTTTGTTTTGTTTGATACCAAAATCTCCATAGTTATATTTAGTTCTCGCGGGGTTCAGCCCATGGTGTTAGAAGATGTATTGTTTATTAGCAAGCTAATGCCTTAAGCCACACCTTAATAGCTCAGAAGTAAAAAGGTTGTCGCTAACTAACTGATGGTAGGTTTAATTCCTATATAGGGTTTTTTTAATTTAAGAATGAACTATAAATGAAAGGGAAAATGTATGGTTGGAGCTTTACTTGCTTTAATAGTCTTTATTATGTCTTCATGCAATTGACGAATATGATCAATGTAAGCTTGAGCATCATCACTAACCAATATTGTAGTTGGTAAAAGAACCAAGTCCAAAATATGATTAGAAACTATCCCATATGCTAGCTCAAATTTTACCTTCCCTGTAACGGTGTTTTTGTAAGCAAATTCTAGTTATGACATGTTAGATCCTAAGTAGTAATATTTTCTCCAGCAAGACATCGCAACAAATTGCTTAAAGTGCAATTGGTCACCTCTGTTTGACCATTAGTTTGTTAATGATAGGTTGTAAAGTACTTCAATTGGGTTCCCAACTTCCTCAATAAAGTTCTCTAGAGGTTACTCATAAATTGCATGCACGATTAGAAACAATAGACTTTAGAAGATTCTACTTTAGGGAGGGAAAATCTTTCTTTCTCATATTCAAATGTTTCTATTGACCCGGTAGTAGGGGTCTTCTTTTTATTATTACATAATGTTGTACTACAGAATGAATTTAGTCACCATCTGATTTAGCTCTTTTAATATGGACATGGCTTAAGGAAGCAAATGACTAGGTTTAAATAGTTTGGATTAGCCAGAAAGAGAGATGGAGTCACTAAACCTTAACGTTAGATCCATTATCTCACAGAGTGAACGATATTCAGACCAATCATTAAAAAGAAAAGTGGGAAAGAACCATTAGTTATGAACTAGTCTTCTCTCAAAAACATTTCTCTTATCTGCTAGTGTTAGCTCTCGAGGGGGGAAGTGATCAAGGTATCTTTATTAAAAGAAAAAAAAAACCTGCTCTTTTTTTCTCTTTTTTTAGAGGGAAGCACTATAATGATCACTATATAGAATCTGATATCATGTTTCTTATTAACCACTCACGAGTCATATTGAAGTTACAACTAAGGAATGACCAATGTGGGCTTGCCTAGCTCAGTGAAGGTTCTTGAGTTCGGGCACATCTTGTACTTTTGTGAAAAGCTTAAACTGATCTCTATCTCAGTCAATTACCTTTCTTACCCCTCTATTTGATGATTCTATTGATTTTGATGCTTATGGCAACACGATTAATCATTCCACAACAGACAACCATTCATTGTCAGAAATTAGTTGAATCTAAAATTCCATTCTGGTGTCTCTTCTATCTCCTTTATCCTATGGATTGATCTATTTATTGATAATGTTAAAGAATCGATGAAATGATATTTGTTCCTTACCTTTTCTTAACAAACAGAGCGTAGCTAACCTTGCTAAATTGATGAATGCCTCCTTGGTTCAGGAGCGAACCCACATTTCCTTTAGGGGAGCTACAATCGTGTTATTATTCCTGGCTTGACCCTGTCTTTCTTATCTCACGTATACTTTTAATAAAAAAAATCGAGGAATAGATATGGCTAGAGGATTTGGAAGATTGAACACCTTCTATTTATTGATAATGTTAAAGAATCGATGAAATGATCTTTGTTCCTTACCTTTTCTTAAACAGAGCGTAGCTGACCTTGCTAAATTGATGAATGCCTCATTGGTTCAGGAGCGAACCCACATTTCTTTCAGGGGAGCTCCCGCTGTGATATTATTCCTGGCTTGGCCCTGTCCTTCCTATCTCACGTATACCTTTAATAAAAAAGTCGAGGAATAGATATGGCTAGAGGATTTGGAAGATTGAAAACCTTCTAAATCAGCGTGGAAGTGACATGAAGCTCATTGCCTATTAAGTGAAAGCATCCATCCCACTTAGGAAGATTCTCCGACCCCACTACTCATAGGGACTTCTTACAGCCTCAGATGGTTGTTGATCTTTTGGAGATATGAGAACGAGTGCTTAATTAACTTTGCAGAGGTTAGAAAGTTAATATCATTAAACATGAGTAGACTTAAGGCTACTATCCTTACAACGGTAACATTAATTATAGATTAATCCATCTTTTATCGCACATATCAACCTGATGGTATGTCAACATCCTTTTATGCATATGTGATTGAGAGGAACACCATATTGATTTGACCAATTATGCCTTTTAGTAGTGGCACATACAAAACAACCTATTGATTTGACCAATTCTATCTTTTAGTAATAGAATATACTTATATGTGTGTGCTAGATTCAGGTTTAAGAATTAGCAAAGTAAATAAAAAAAAGGAATTATGCTACCCTACTGACAATCTTCAATCTAATCAACCTTATCTTCCCTGAGGCTGAGGGAGAGGGGGGACAAGCCAAAGATGACATGCGTGACAAGGTATGAATCCTAGAATTCTAGTCATGCCTTCTGGCCTTACAAATGCTCCTGCCACATTATTCACCCTTATGAACTAAATATTCTACCCATACTTGGACTTGGTAGTCTACTTGGATGATAGTGTTATCTATCTTAATAACTTGGAGGAGCACGTATAACACTTACAGATATGGTTCCATAAAGGATAATTCGGTTTATGTTAATAATGTTATAAGAGGAAGAAGCATTCCTTTGCCCAACAATTAGTCTCATTCCTTGGGCATTAAATTAGAAGAGGAAAGATCTCGTGTTATCGTATAGTTGATCACTGCTGTATTTAGCCTCTAACCATGAATTGAATAAGGGAAATTGGCTTCTCTCCATCCATTACGGTAAAAAGTGTTTTAGGCAGCAGAAAAAGTGTAGTTATAAGTACAATTATCGTTGCGTTTTATTAAGGAAACATAATTCATATCGTTACGAAAAGTGGCGCTACAATAAGTACAAGGCAATAAAATTTTTTAATCAGGAAACAAAATAAAAAATGTTGCTTTAAGTTTTGACTAAGGCAACACATTCGTTTCAAGCTATAGCAACAATGTTAAATAGATATTGCAACATTTTAAAGTCTTTGTAAGGCAACAAAGTGAATTTTTTAAGGCAACAATTTGTAACAATAAAAGCAATAGTTTATTCTTTCATTACTAATATTTTTTAATGTAAAATCAAATTCTTGTTATTATGTATGCAACATCTATATATAGATTAAAAGAAATATATAGATATTAATTTATATCTTAATTATGTACGTACTATCAAATGTAAAGGACAAAAAAACTTCATTTATATATAATATATAGCCCATAAGGACTTGCAAAATTCAACATTTAACATATTCAAAATACAAAACCAAATTACATTTGCTTTTATTGTTACGAAATACAAAAGTGAATTCTACAATCCTTAGCAATTGTAAGGAAAATTACATGGGCTTCAACAACTCTTCATCATTTGTAGAATTCAAAGTCGGTATTAGGCATCTTTACATTGTCTCTGTAACCTTTCTCAAAGTCCTTTGGAAGTATAACGTACTTGTTCTTTCGTACTACATGCATTCCAACTTCTTGACAAATACTAGAATCTATGAGCAGATATCCTGTTATGATGAGGATGAGATTCTATTCAATATGAGATATTATGGTGAAAACCTGCACATTATTTCATATGGAAGAACTCTTAAAAATACTTGTTCATTACATTTAACACAAGTATGTAAGGACATCTCATAAAAAACATGCAGGAATGTATCATCTGAACCACACATAGATGAAATTTGAATTTTCATATGTAATAAACTCATGCAAATCAGAGAGGAATGAAGGGACAGTACCTTCAGACTTCATCACCTCACGTGCCAAAGGTAGAGTGTCGAGAGAAAACCAATCAATGGGAATATCTATATTGCAGCGGCTAAAGGATTTAACCAAAAATGGCACATCAAAACACGGGCGTTGCCAACCACAAATAGAATGTAGCCATTGGGTTTTTAACGACTTCTAACAAACTGCAATAATATTGATATCAACTCTTCCATCCTACAAAAGTTCTCAAATAATGATTGAAACATAGTTAAGAGTAATTAATTTGATCATTAACTATGAATAAAATGCTGCTATAATAACATTGCTAGTAATTTAAGTATTCAAGCAATTTTCATCACTAATCCTTGCGAAAATCAGTTCTTTTATTGTTCATACAAAGAGTGAAGAACACAAAGATGAGCTATTAGAACGAATATTCATAAATTCTTGATAACTTGATCTAATCTTAGTAACAATTTTTACGAATTATTTGTAATTCATCATCTGATGGTTACAGCAAGGTACATACTTCATTTAACAAACTTGAGCACAGATAGACACCATATTCATCCACCCTATAAAGCACAGTTCAATGAATATAAGATTGTCTTCAAAGAATAAAAATTTGAACAGCGTTTTGCAATACAGAAGTAGAAGCAATCGATAAACTCTGTATCTTCTTTAGCTTGAAAGTTGAAAATCAATCTTATATCCTAGTTGACATTGCAAGTACTCAAACATATGGAAAACCATCAGTCCTATGATCGTCCAGTCTCATTGGCTTTTCACATCTCTTTTAAGTTTGTTAACACTTTCCATCTTCTAAGATAGCATTTAACACCTGAATAGCTTCTGCAACTTGAAAATTTAGCAAAAAATTTTCAATTGTTCACTTCTATCTTAATCATGGAAGAGAAAGAAGAATATGTGCAGCTAAACAATAGTACCTTGGAACTTCAGGCCTGTATACCATATTAGTTGTAATGCTATGAATATGCCAATTAGTAACATGTTGAAGGAAATGTTTTGAAATTTTATCATGTATAACAGTGGAAGTAGGGGTTCAAAATTTGTAAACATATCAAGATAGTTAAAGGAAAAGAGCTTGCTCTATCATTCTTTCAACAGACTGAATAGTAATAATGTTTATCATGAGAATTAATAAATTAGAAAGGCTAATCCTTGTCACAATTCCCACAATTGTACAAGTTGATTAAGAATAATTAGGTCTAAAGGTCTAGTACGCCCACCCAAAGAAAGAAAGGACATCTTCTAGATATTACTGTTGTCTCCTTGCATCCTTATAAACTTCATAACCAAGCCTTGAAATCAACAACAATTTGAATTTAATTTGAATGAATTAAGAAAATTAAGAAAAGAAACTTATCAAGTCTAGCACCCAAAAATTAACTGATAAGTAACAGAGATAATGGAACTTGATAGCTCGGTGACTAGATGAATTTAAAGTATAACAAACAACTGTAGTTTGAATGAATTACAATACTTGGACTTTGGATTAAGTTAGAGCCTAACCATTGCCAGTGAAGTGACAGTCAACACTTTTACATGGTGAAGAGATGAAAATACAAACAAGAATAATATGGCCAACTTACGCAGCATAATAAGCCAATATTGGTGTTTGAAGATAATGAATTTTCATACATTATTATTCTGCCATACTTCCAAAAAATTAAAGGTAAGACCAATCAAAGAAGATAAACATTATTCAAACCATTTTGATTAACAATCTTTGATTTTTCCTAATTTACAAAAAAGACAAAACAAAAAAGGAATAGGAATGTAGGGAGCATTTCATCAAACACTTAACATGCATTATACCATATTACCATTAATAGATATCATAATCGCAAATTAGCTAAATCGCCAATCCATAAATCATAACCACTTAATACAATACTCTCTAAACAATCAAATATGAACAATAACCAAATTTGAGCAAAGAGACTACCTTATTAATATGCTGGTTAGTGGTGCTGGCGACTGGTGGTGACTGGTAGCGATTGCTAGTGCAGTGGCGCGGTGGACACGCGACAATAAGAGACGGCGAGACATTAGATAAGTAACACATACAACGAGGGAGCTGTGACAAGGGAGACTGACAAGGAGAGAAGACGTGGTGAGTGAAGAACAGAAGAAGAACATATATGTTGAAATTAAATGAAACAAAACGAGGGAGACTGATTGGGAGAGAAGACGTGGTGAGTGAAGAACAGAAGAAGAACATATATGTGGAAATTAAATGAAACAAAACCACGTCATTTTGCTTACTCTATAACTCTATTTTGATTGAAGTAAAACGACGTCTTTTTTATTAAGGAAAACACATTGCACTATCTAATTCTTAACTCATTTTGATTAAGTAAAACAACGTTGCACTATCCAGTTATTAACCAAGTAAAACGACATTCTACTATTCAATTATTAACTAAGTAAAACGATGACCTTTTGCTTAAAAACAAAATAACGTCATTATATTGTTTGACATTGTCGAGCCTCAGGCCTTGAAAACCAAGCTGAAGGCTCAATTAACCAGGACCTGGATGGGCAAATTGGTGGGCTCTATCATTTATATTTTTTTGTTCCAATTGAAAACGTATATGTGTTATGTAATGTTAATTAGTTTGAGCTTACATGATATAATATAAAATAGAACTATAACAACAATTTCAGATGTTACAAATATAAGATTTTATTGCAACCTTTTTTTAATTTTGTTGCCTTTTCTTATATATATAGTAACAAATTGTTATTTTCGTTACTTTTTAACATTGTTAAAGGCATCACTTTTAAAACTATTGCATTATATTCATTTTTAGCAACACATTTTTAGACCGTTACAAACTTGCCGTTGCCTAAAACACTTTTTGCCATAGTTATCCTATTCGATTCGCAATTAAAAAAGACTACGTTCTAGGGAAGCCTTTTTTCCCTATCATTAGAATCATTAAAGGAAACAACATGGTAATGGTTTACTGTTAACAAAAATAGGTTTCTCATCAGTTGATACTCCTACACAAGTTTGTTTTTGTCTTAGGTAGGTGAGGTTAAAGTAGTTCTAACGAGCCAGATTTGTTATGTTGTATGATATTCCATCCGTGAGTAAACAAGGAACAGTGGTGGTCAGATGAACATAACGTCTATGGAAGGAGAATTGCCCAAGCTTATAAACAAGATCAATATAGCCAAAGGCAGGTGGATAAGGGTATTTAGGGTTTCTGGGAAAGGGTTAAAGACTGATCTTAACAACAATGTTTTAAGTGACCCCTGTTACGAAGTCGTAGATATTGAATAGCCAGGAATCCATTTTTCTTTTTTTTTTAATAATAGGTGGAAGGTAGCACCAAAGAGCATTTGACATAAAGATTGAGCCCTATTGAGGACGGTTGGGTTAGGAAGAGAATAACAAATGAAGATCAAGTAGAGGTAGAAGTTGGATTGTTCGCATATGTCCTAAAAGTTGCCATAGTTATTCTAGAATTGAAGCAATGAAAGTCTATCCTTGATTATAAACTCACTAAAGATCACTTCCTTCTTTCAAATTAGATTCGAACTGGTTAATAAAAGCAAAGGTGAATAACCATTCCCTTCCCTAGGCTAAAGAAAGTCCCACAACTAAACTTAATTAGCTTCTTTTTCTTATGCAAATAGAAAAAGGATTATAGTAGTTTGTTTCTATTCACTTTCTTTCACTAATATGCCTTGACTAACTTCCTTCTTATTAAAAAAGGAAGAATAACATTTCTATACTATACTAATACATGACCAACATGCTTACTTCAATTTAAGAATCAGATATGTAGTGCGAATGAGGATTCAAAGTAGCAGCTGATATGTGAACAACTGATTTTCCCTGGAAAAACACTTTGGCTACAATTTAATCTCAAAAGCCCTGACTTTAAAAAAGGTGACTGACTCTTCCACTACTATATGAACCATTTTCTCCTTTTTCAAAATTTCTTCTATTTAAGTGAATAAAGCTTTGTGATTCAATCGATTTAATTTTTGTTCTCACCCTTGAGACAGGAGATACCTTAAGAATAACTGAAGCAAAATCTTATTAAGAGGAAGACTTTGTCTTAACCACACCTAGGAAAGAAAAGATTAGATCGATAATGACAACAGTAGATAAGACCATTTATTCTTTGTTCACAACACATGAAATTGCCATTTTGCCTAGCTAGGGTAGACAGAGCTAGAAGTTATATAACTCGAAAGGACGTGTAAAATGGACCAGACTATCCTGTGGGGATTAAGGTTGCCTAAATTTGATCAAAAAGACTCGTGTGCCCAGAAGTAGCTGCAAGAATAGGACTGCTAGTGCCTATAGTTGAGTGAACATGACTTGTTCTAAAAAAACTAAATTATAAGGCATTTTATACCTTAGATAGATTCCAAGATAAGGATTTGTAGGATATATTAAATTAAGAGAGGAAGCATGACAGAAAAGTAAGGCACGAAAATGCTCCAATCAGGTTTAGGGATTGAGGTTTATGGTACCCTTAATCTAAGAGTAGTAGGAGGTTGAATCATATAAAAATAGGCATTGAATGCATGCTGTAAGGGAGAGAAGAACATCTTAAATCAATTTTCTTAGTATAGAAAGTAGAGATTGGCATTACTAAGATCGAAGATAAGATTAAAGCGTTCTACCGATTACGAATTAAAGTTTTCTAATGAAAGAAATGCGAGAGCAGGCCTTGCAACATGACTTGGTTTGCTCTACTATTGATGGATTGGGGAATAGAACAAATATGTAGATGGTTGAAAGGCTAGCAAATACAATCCATTCTTTCAGGAATTAGGCTTAAGAGGCTAGCCCAACTAGCTCTTGCTAGTATAGAGCTAACATAATTCAATTCCACAGCAAGGGGTTGATAACCCTAGTACTCCCTTATTAGATAAAGGTATGCTCCTTCTGATTTGAATCCCGAAGCCTACTTAGATAGATGTATGTAAATTTTAGGCATAAAATCAAACTTTTTTTGATATCGTGACTTAGGGCCCAATGAACATGTTCCACCCGCCTTAAAATGAGAAAAAAGAATGACTTTTATTTTCATCTCATTGATGACTTTCTATTTTGAGCTTACGAGCAAATTGCCCCCTTTATTCACTTTTACATTTCTAAGGGCTAAGTTCAGGTATTGAAAATTGGCAAGCTTATTTTCCCGAGGTAAAGCATAATACATGAGCACTACTTAATGCTTGATTAAGATCATTCACCAGGTCACCCCTAGGTTGCAGCAAGATAATCCTGATTGAACTAACTAGTTGGTTAGCCAAACTCGTGATATGGTTGATTTACCAATGAGCTGTGTGACAATGTTATGCCTTCCTTAGCTAACTTTGAGGGAAGTGTTAATAGACCACTTTCCTGGGGCTACCCCCACTTACTTCACTTCTGTCAGAACTTACCAATTCAATTTGGTTAACAATAGTGAACTATTGGGAGTCAAACTCTCAGAGCATGGGAGCTTGGTATCCAAGCCAAGGTATTAACGATTAAACCGCTAATACTGTTAGAAAACTACTTGCTTTAGGGATGGAAATGGGTAGGCTTGGTTGATCGTTAATTACTAGTTTCTTGCTTTGTTGTATGTCCTCTTATCCAACTCCTTGTTTGGAAACTCCACCTTCCATTCCAACAGGATAGATTGATGGAAAGTAAAGGACAAGAATAGAGAAAAGTTAGGAATCAGGACATCAGATAGACTAGGCATCTGTTTCAACTGAGAGCTTAAAGGTAGGATCATTAATATCAGAGGTGAGATCACTAAGAGTGAAGCAATTTTTTCCTCACCCAAATATAAACAAATAACATCACACCCTTTAATTATGGCTTAAAAAATACCCCAAGAAAGGGCTTACATAAGGTATATGGACCAAACCTTTGACCTACCTAATTCTATGAAAGTGAAAGTTATTGCTTTAACCTAGCCAATGAGAATAGCTCGAGGTACTCCCCTTATTTTTGCAAAAGAAGAAAAGCACTCTTAACTAGATGATTCTAATATCCTCTTTCTTGCCTACAATATCTATAATTGTTACTGCTTAATATTTGGTACAAAAAATAACAATAACTAAAGCCTTTGTATAAGAAGAATTGCTCTATATGATCTTCTATTGTTGCAGATGTCTTTATATATAAGAAGCTAATGCTACACTCTCCAGCAAAATGGCAGGAACAGTTACAAAAAAATTAATTACATGGTTTTGTCTAAAATATACAACCTGTGATACATATTATATACATCGCATGAACTATACTAAAGTTTACACCCCCCTCAAGTTGGAGATTGGTGGAGATCTACCAAGCCCAACTTGGACGAAAGATGTGTAAAGGTAGAGGCTGGTAGACTCTTTATAAAGAGGTCTACAAGTTGAAACTTGGAATGTACATGTTAAATTGTGATGAAATCTTGTTAGAGTTTATCACAGACTAAATGACAGTATTTCAATGAGTTTTGCTCGCTCATAGAAGACTGGATAAGTTGCAATGTGTAGGGCAGCTTGATTGTCACAAAAGAGTGGAATAGGTGGTCGCGGTGGAAGGTTGTCTAGGAGTAAGTAGGAGATCCATTGTAGTTCACATACTGCAGTGTCCATACTTCTATATTCGGTTTCAGCTAAAGAATGTGAAACGGTAGAATGTTTCTTTGATTTCCAGGATATGAGTGAGTTGCCAAGGAAAATACAATAGCCTATAACTGAAGGTTATTATGGTTGGGATAGAAGAAACCTTGGGCAGGGCATCCTTTTAAGTATTTAAGGACACGTGTTGTAGCTTCCCAATACAACAGTTGGGGATTCTGCATAAACAAACTTAGTTATTGACCAACAAAGGAAATGTTGGGTCTCATGAGATTGAGGTAAAGTAAGTAGCCAAATAGGTGTCGTTATTGAGAAAGATCTGGGTAAAGATTGTCTTTAGAATCTGTAAGTCGAAGAGAAGAGGGGAATGGAACAGATACTGGTTTAGCACTCGTCAGTCCAGCGTAATCGAGGATGTCTGAGACATATTTTCTTTGGTTCAAGTAGATTCCAGTGGATGATCTGGCGATTTCTATCCCTAGAAAATATCAAGCTAGCCCTAAGTCTTTGATAGTGAATTCAACATGTAAGAAAGATTTTACAGCAAGTATGGAATCTTTGTTTGTGCCTGTGATAAGAACGCCATCTACATATACAATTAAAGCTAGAAAACAAGAACTAGTACGCATAGTGAAAAGACAATGATCATTCTTGGACTGGTTGAAGCCATAACGTTGGAGTTTAGCGGAGAACTCTTTGTTCCACTGCTTAGAGGCTTGCTTTAAGCCATAGAGAGATTTAACCAGCTTATAAACCTCTCCAAGCTGGGCTTTATCATATCCTTCAAAAGGTGTCATGAATACCTCTTCATCAATGGTTCCATGGAGGAAAGCATTGTTGATGTCAATCTGGTGAAGGGCCCATCCTTTTGTAGCAATGATAGCAAGGAAAAGCCTTACAGTGACAAGTTTTGCAATTGGAGAGAAACTATCATTGTAATCAAGTCCCTCAACTTGGTTGTAACCCTTAGCAACTAATCTGGCTTTGTAACTGTCAATGCTTCCATCAAGGTTAAATTTTACTTTATTTACCCATTTACATCCTATGACCCTTTTTTGGGAGGTGAAGTAGTAAGTTCCATGTACGATTTTCTCCAAGGTTTTTAATTTTTGATGCGTGGCCCTAACCCAATGAGCACTTAATTTTGCTTTACTATAGCTCCTGGGTTCTCGGATAAAAGATATGATAGCTAGGAACTACATGTATGAAGAGTTGAAACATAGGGGATTAACGTAAGGAAAAGTAGCTGGCGAATGTGAATTACCTTAATCAGGAATCTGTACTGAATGAAGTGTAGCAGTAGGTGTAGTTACATTGGAGACATAATCACGTAATCGGACAGATCTAGTTTTGATTCTGGAACTCTTTCTTGGTGATCTAGAGGTTGTTTTGTCTGATATATGGTTTGGGTCATTGGGCTGTGGGTTATGGTTAAGTGCTTGAGGTATAATGGAGGAGTTGTTGGATCCTGTTTTTTTTTTATTTAATTATTTATTTATGTTTGTTTGTTGGTTTAATTATTTATTTTTAGAATTAGGTCATTAATTAGAAATTTGAGGGAAGGATTGGAAATTGAAATTAGAATGAAGTGTTAGAAATCAAGTTAGCTTAAGTAGTTAGTAGGCTTGTGTTAAATGAAAGAGGGGTAGAATTGGAAAGGCCATGTAAGTGAGGGGCATAATTGGAAAAAAAGGAGTAAAAATAGGCTTGAATTAATGAAGAGAAGAAGAGAGTGTCGTGAGCAGCCAAGAGGAGAAGAAAAAACGTGAGGGAGGAGAGAAGAGAAGAAAAATCAAAGAAGATAGGGAAGAACGAAGGAAAATTCGTGGGAAGAAGAAGAAATCAAGCTTTTCAAGGTAAGTTTATCATCTTCTTCTTACTTTAGTAGAAAGAAATGGGTTATTGTGTTGTGAATGAAGAAGTTTTAGACAGAGAAAGGGGTTTTGTGTTGGGAATGCTTGGAGGAAGAAGATGATTGAGAGACCTATTTGGTTTTTAGGTTTCTAAGCTAGGTTTTGGGTTTTCTAACCTAGATGGCCTATGGGTAGGGTAAGTTTGAACTTGATTTGGGTTAATTCCATTTTGTTGTGATTATGAAAATTTGAGGGATTTCCATTTGAATTGGAATTGAATGAGAATTTCGGTTGTGTTAGGAAATAAAAAACAACCTACTCAAGAGCAAGAGGAAGGGCACAAATTGAGTTTGGATTTTCAAGAATTATAAGGTGGGTAATTTATTTATAGTTATTGTGTAATGGGCAAAATGCATTGTGTGTGTATTGTGTGTTAAAATGACTTGCTTGAAATGTTGTGATGTGAAAATTTCATTATGATGTATGACATTGTGATAAAACAATTGAATTGTTTGTATGATCATGTTATGCCATTGAATTGAGTCATGGCATTTTGTATAAGAAAAAGCATGAGAAAATTAGATTGTGAATGATTGAATGAAGCATGAAATTTGATTATGTTTGGGCGAGAGAGGAACCGTTTTGTAGTCACGTGCACGTCGACATCAAGCCTTCTCCCGGTTGCCCACTTATGGCCCACGAGATTCGAAAAGTGGACTCGTTTTGTTCACGGAATAAACTTCGGTTTCTCCGTTTTGTTCTACTGAACCCTCGAACCAATTGAATGTGCATTTGCATTTTGATGTGTTAAGTTATGATGAAATTTAGTATTATGCTTTGATGCTAAATTTCATCTGATATGTTTTATGTGATGATGTATTGAACTATGAGTTATGAATCTTGAACTTACTTTGTTGGATCAAGATAAGATGAGTATGCTTATATGAATAGATGCATATATGTTTGATTATATAGATAATCGCTAATGGCTATAAATATCTTAGCCACTGAGCTGTGTAGCTCAACCCAATATTTTTCCCACTCCTCAAGTGCAGATCGAGAAGATCAGTGATCCTTGCAAGGCATTTGGACAAATTCTGAGAGAGTTAGCTTTTGTACTAAGTTAGTGGCTAGACTTTTGTATAACTTTATAAGCATATTGAACATTGAGCATCCAATGTATTTTGTAACTTGTGTTGAGACTTTGATGAAATGTCAATATGTAATTAAAGCTATGTATGAACTTCATTTTGATCGAGAAATGAATTGAGGACTGAAGAAGTTCCCTTGTGTATGTGCTTATTTTATCTTGTAGTCTACAATTCATATTTCAAGTTTAAAAGGGGTAAAAGTTGTGTACTGACTTTGGGGGGGGGGGGGAAATTAGGTTAAATTAGGCTATATTAGATGAAGTCGTCTTCTTTTACGTTGAAGATTATCCTATAGGCTTTCCAACGGTATAAAGTATGTAAAATTTGGGTATCGGAGTTGAGAGATATGAGCATTATAAATGATGATGCTGCATAGGAGGTATGAACATGACAGCTATGGTGAGTGATGAGAGTTTGTGTATGCTATGAGTTATCTGAGTTGAGATTTGGGAGTTTAATGCATTCAAATTGGTAATTGAATGTTTAAGGAGTGTTATTACACTAGAAGGGATGAATTTGGGAAGATTATGAGTGATTATGATGTTAGAATGGATGTAGGAACCTTTGGAGAGGCTTTGCAAGGAGTTTTAGGTCACCAATATCTGTTAGACGGATATTATGTCCGTTAAATGGACCTTCTCGGGTGACAAATGACCCCCAGCCTCACCAATGTCCTTTAAAAGGACTTTAGGTCCGTTAAACGGACCTTCTCTGGTGAAAAATGGCTCCCAAGCCTGACAATGTTTGTTAAATGGACATTCATGGGATAGCTATAGTAAATCATGATTTTGACCATTTTAGAGGCAGAATCTCACTTTGAATTCTTCATCAAAGTTGTAGATATAGAAGTCCTCTTTCAAACCGTCTAAAAACGAAATTAATACGACATCTATACCAAAAGTTATGGCAATCTCGCCAAGGCATGTACAATACGACTAAAGACATAAACATGTTGGATTCTTTTGGCCATAACTTCATCATCCGACCTCCAAATGAAGTGATTCTTGAAGCGATAGATTTCTAACACATTTTTATGCCTTTCCAAAAAATTGATAGCTTTTGGTGTTGAATTCAAAAATATTGATGGAAAGGAAGTGAGGGTTTATTGAAATAACCCTACAAAGCAACTCGCTCATGCTTTTTTTTTAACTCTGGATAGTTGGGCTCCAGGAACGAGGTCCAACTTCTTGGGTGTCGGGATCAGGAACCAACAACGTGTTCTCAATACTTGGGCTGTTAGTGTAAATATTAGGATATGTAAGATCGGTCGGTGAATAAAGAATTGATTGCAAGCCAGCAGTATCAGTTTGAGAAACAGGGGGTAGTGGTATGGTTATGGTGGAGTCATTGTGAGGTATAGTTTAGAAAGGAAATATTTTTTAATTGAATAGGACATCTCTAGATATAAAAATCTTATGGGAATGGAGATGATATAGTTTGAAGGCTTTTTGACCAGTGACATAACCTATGTAAATGCACTTAAAAGCTCTTACCTCAAATTTGTTTTATGAGGACTAATGTTTGAAGCAAAGTGTAAGCATCCAAATGGTTTTAGGTTTGTGTAATCTTGTGGGCTATATTATAGAATTTCATAAGGTGATTTCTAGTGAAGTAAGGGTGTAGAAAGTTGATTGATAATGTAAGTAGTTATAAGAATGGAATCTCCCCAAAATTCTTTGGTAGCTTAGATTGGAACATTAGAGACCTGGCAATCTGTAGAAGGTGCTTATATTTTCTTTCCATGACCCCATACTGTTGGGGAGAATAAGGACATGATTTCTGATGCAATATTTTTTTGTTTTGAAACAGTCTGAGTTGATAAACTCTGTACCATTTTCACTCCTAACAACTTTGATAGTGGTTTCGAATTGATTTTCAACTAGGGAGATGAAGTTTGCGAGAGTTTTATAGGTCTGTGCTTTATGTTGCAATAGGCAAGTCCAATTGGATTTGCTACAATCATCTACGACTATCAAAATATAATGAGCAACATTAATGGAAGTTGTTTTATATAGTCCCCTTAAGTCTATATGTATAAGGTCAAAGATATGGTTGGAGGTGGTTGAGGTTGTATTGAAAGGGACCCTCTACTAATTTGATATTTGGCATATGTCACAGGGTAATGGTATGCAAGACTCTGGATTACTAGAATTAGCTAAAATATGTCTGAGAACATATTGGGGAGAATGTGCCAGTATGATATTCCACAAATGTGAGTCTTGAGTACAAGTATTATTTGCATAAATATATGTTATTCGTTTATTATAACGAACATCTAAGGGTCTAGATTTTATTTGTTTGACTTTTGAGAACAAAGAAATTAATAGTATTTTGCAAGTAGCTAGATTTGTCCAACATATATAAACTCCCTACAACTCTATCAACTGCTAGCACTTTTTTAGTCATCAAGTCCTGAAACAAGCAACATGTATAAAAAATAATCTTGATTTGGGCTGAGTTTGTGAGTTTATGAACAGATAACAAGTTGAACTTAAAACTAGGGACATGTAATGCAATGGTGAGTGTTATGGTATCTGTCAAAATTATATCACCAGTTTGGTGAACAAACTTGACAGATCCATCAGGTAGGTATATTGCGTTTTGTTCCTTTAAAGGTAACAGTTTGTCAAATAGGCTTAGGTTAGAGGTCATATGGTTGGAAGCTCCCGTATCAATAATCCAAGTACCAAGTTCTATAGATGCAAGAGAATTAAATGCATGATTAAGTATTGTACCTACAAAGTCTTCCAAGTGTGCAAAGTTGATGTGGTGGTTGTTAGGAGCAGCTTTTCCTTTAAAAATTTCATCACTTCTTGATGTATAACATTGGTCAATTCTACAGTTAAACTAGGCGTTTTTCTTCGGGCTTCATTCTCATCAATATCATTAAGTGGTGTACCAACCACATTTGCCACCAATCTTGATTGATTATGCCCTTTTTGCTCCTTGAAGTTTTTGAACCAGTCAGGGTAACAATGTAGCTTGAAGCAAGTTTCCCTTAGGTGCCTTTCTGCACCATTGTAGTCACAATATTTGTTCTTCTTGGATTCCCTTTTCTTGTTGTGCCACTGATTACTTTCTTTGGCCTCATTCTTGCTATTCCCATTGCCTTTTTTGAAGCTTTGACATGTTCTTGTTAACATAACACTTTGATCAGTGACATCTCCTATTACCATATGCACTTCTCTTTGTTTTTTAACCCTCAGAAGCATTGAGTACGCCTTGTTGATGTTTGGTATCGGGTCCATCAACAAGATTTGGTTTCTTACATGACCGAAAGACTCCTTTAGTCCCATTAAGAATTGAATCAACCTATTTACTGTACTTAACTCCATTACAGTTTTAGCTGCACCATAAATGCGCTGTGGAATTGGCATCAGACAATTCAATTCATCCCATAGTTTCTTCATTTTAGTGTAATAACAAGTAACGCTCATGATCCCTGGAGAGATCGAGTTGATCTCTCTTTGGATTTGATAGATCATGGAGCCATTGCTTTCCCCAAATCTCTCTCCCAACTCATCCAATAATTGCTTAGTACTCGTTGTGTATACGAAGGCTTCAACCAGTTTCTTCGAAATGACATTCAAAATCCAAGACCTTACCATACAGTCCACCTTTAACCACCGTTCATATTCTAGGCTATTATCCTCACGCATAAGACATTTATCATTTACAAATCCTAATTTCTCCTTAGCTCCTAATGCTATTTGCATAGATCTAGACCATGAGTTCTTTTCGATGAGAGAAGATGATACAAGTATCATAACTGGATGGTCTGATCCTTGTAGCTGTAGTGGATCTCCATCATTTCTGTCTTTATGGGTTTGAAATGGATTAGTTTCTACACCACCATTGACTCCAGCAATTGGAAACGCTTGATAGAAATGCTACAACAATTACAGCATAAACAAAGTATAACAGAGGAGAAGATCACAGCGACAAGGAGAGCAATGTAAGCCGAATGGCTCTGATACCATGTACAATTATAATATCTGTAATCGTTACTGCTGAATATTTGGTACAGAAAATAACAAGAACTAAAGCCTTTGTATAAGAAGAATTGCTCTATATGCTCTTCTGTTGTTGCATATGTCTTTATATACAAGAAGCTGACGCTACACTCTCCAGCAAAATGGCGGAACAGTTATCAAAAAATTGGTTACATGGTTT
>JAOQMQ010084523.1:0-19651 GCA_027563845.1 Erythroxylum subrotundum | reverse complement strand
AGACGGGCCGAATGGGCTGTGGTTGTTGGGCCGTCGATGTCTGGGTCTGGATTTGGGCCTGGTAAGGCCGGTCCAGCCGACCCGACCAACCCAGAATTCAGAACACAATCAGCATAAATCAAATTCAATAAACAGAACAAAGTAAGATTAGTGGCACTTCAATATCACATTCATCAATCAATACCTTGGACCTTTATGTCCGAAATCAATACTCAAATCAGTACACATTCATCAATATCAAATTCAATTCAGCAATAAACAAAACAAATCAAGGTGAGACCATCTTAGTTTACTCACAAAAGTTACTGTCTAAACTACTTACAAAAGCTCCCTGTTTGCTTATTGCCTCGAAGTCCCGAAAATATCTAGAATAGGTCACTTTAAAGGTTCCTCTAAAATATTCAATACAAGCATATATTACTATTGTGCATAATTATGAATTCAATTATACACATTCATGTATACTGAACATGTACAATGCATGTTCAAGTCAAAAATCGGGGTTTCTTATCCTTAATCTTATCACATTATTGATCATGTGAAACCATACTCAATCCCTCAATCTAGATTTACTTCACAATCTACCTTAGGTCCACATTGCTTAATTATTCTCATCAGGAAGGTGAGGTAATTAGATAATACTTCCTTCTAGAAATTTTTTCCTCTTTGTCTTAGGTTTCCAATGATACCAAGTTCATCCAATTTGGTTTAGTATTCAATGAGTCATGCTCAAATACCACAGACTTTGTACATTTGACATTTTGACTAATGCATAATCACGCCTCCAAGTTTTACACCTCATAACTCTCAAGTACAATATCCAAAAATTACAAATTTTATACCAATTTAAAGCTAAGATAATAAGCTTCAATTTTAGTGAAGACACCTTAGTCTAATTCGGCCTACATCAATACAGTTTATTCAAAAACTATAGGATATGATTTCTATCCCTGGTAGTACTATAGCCTAAGCTAAGACTCGATTTCATCCCAAATTTTGAAAATCTTAGAGACAAAATTAAAATTCAACTTCTTCAAGAAAGTTGTAGAATATGGCCCTAGTTTAATTTGAATATAGAACCAACTCATTTGAAGATCCACAGTGCAAGTTATAATCACAATACTAAAGTAAGTTTAATGAAAACACTTCATTTCTTCCAGTTTTTCCATAAAACAGACTTTTGGGTCAATGTTACACGGTTATTTTGACAATAAAAATGAAGAACTTAGGCTAAACATTCTTCTACACATTTGTTCCTTTATGTATTAAGTTTCTACTGACACCAATTTAAAGTAATTTGGTTTAATATTTTGAAAATTATCCCCAAATGACTACAATCTGTTCATAAATAGTGACAGATTCCAGATACTCAACTTCATGCTAACTTTTGACACACTTACTGATAGAAATCAAATTCGACGCCTCCATGAAAGTTGTAGATATAAGTTTCTATTTTAATAAAATTTAAATTCATCCAATTTGAATACCTACATAGTAAGATATAGCTAAAATACCAAAACTTGCCCAGTAAAACTACTCATTCAAACCAGTTTCCAGCATCAATGAAGTGATAATACATAGAATCACAAGACCTATTTATGAATGAAATAACTTACAAAGCTTCCAAAGGTTGATTATCCAAACACCAGTAAAAGTCCAGAAGTTAGAGAGGATATGGGAGGCTTCGTGGGAGAAGAAAACAAAGTGAATAAAAAAAGCAAAACAGAAAAGTTTACAGCAAAAACTTGCTTTATCACCACTTAGGTGTCACTAACTCCATAAGGCATGTGTCTTCTTGCACGTGTCACATATGTCTTGCACTTAATCTACCATTTGTCACACTTCCATTAAACCATGTTTCACTTAATGAATGCTGTCAAATCCCACAATTTTATTAAGTCACTTGTCACTTTATTAACTATTCCATTTGTCAATGTATCAACTATGCCAAATGTCACTAACTCATAGGCTTAGTCATTGAAATTTTCATATACCAATTTATCTTGCCACTTGAAAGTTTTCTTAATATAAATATACATTTAAATACTTCAATTCTCTAATAGTATCAATTAATTTCAATTTACTCACTATAATCCACTTGATCTAAAATTCAAGTCATAAGTCTTCCATATTCTAATCGTAGCAAAATTCTAACTCCTATCGCACATGTACTTTTGTAAACATGTATTATTTCAACTAGGGTATATTTTGAGGACTTACAACTCTCTCCCCCTTAAAAGAATTTTGTCTTTAAAATTCATACCTGTTAAAATAGTTGAGGATACTGAGCTTTCATGTTTTCTTCAAGCTCTCATGTTGCTTCCTCAAGTCCATGATATTGCTAGAGTACTTTTACCAAAGGCACTGACTTGTTCCTGAGTTGTTTAACTTCCCTGGCTAAGATAGAAACTGGCCCTTCTTCATGCAACAAATTCAATTGTACCTGAATTGTTTGCACTGGAATTTTATGTCACATCAGACCGATATCTTCTTAGTATAGAAACATGAAACACATTATGTAACCCGGCCAATTCTTCAGGAAGAGCTAGCTGATAAGCTACTAGTCCAGTTCTTTTCAAAATTTCATAAGGACCGATGAATTGCGGACTAAGTTTACCCTTCTTTCCAGACTGAAGTATGTGTTTCTATGGTGACACTTTCAAAAACACCTTATCATCCACTTGATACTCAATATTTTTTCTTTTTTGATCAGCATAAGACTTCTGCCTATCACTGGTAGCTTTTAATCTTTGTTGAATAATCTGAATCTTTTCTTCAGTATCTTTCACAATTTCTAGCCCAATCATCTTGTTTTCACTCAACTCTGTCTAATATACCGGAGTTCTACACTTCCTACCATACAACACTTCATAAGGTACCATGCCAGTGCTCGTCTGATAACTGTTATTGTAAGCAAACTCCATCAAAGTCAGATAATTATCCCAACTTCCCATAAACTCTAACACACAACCCCGTAATATATCTTCCAATATTTATAAAACTCATTTAGATTGTCCATCTGTCTGGGGATGAAAAGTAGTACTAAACTTAACCTGAGTTCCCAGAGCCTTCTGTAAACTTTTCCATAATCTCGAAGTAAATCAAGGATCACGATCTGAAATGATAGACAATGGTACTCCATGCAGTCTCACTACCTCATTTATATACAAATCTGTAAGCCTATCCAAAGAATAGTCAGGACGAACAGACAAAAAATGAGTAGATTTGGTGAACTTATCTACAATCACCCATACAACATCATGCTTCCTTTGAATGAGAGGAAGTCCAGTGACAAAGTCCATGGTAATGTTATCCCATTTCCATTGAGGAATAAGAATAGGATGTAACAAACCAGATAGAACCTGGTGCTCAACTTTAACCTCCTGGCATGTCAGACATTTTGCTACATAATCCACAACATCTTGTTTTATACCTGCCCACCAGCAATACTGTTTCAAATCTTGATACATCTTGTTTCCTCCAGATGTATAGTAAATACTGTATTATGAGCCTCAAACAATAACTTCTTCAATTCATCATTAGCTGGCACACACAGCTGATCCTTATATACAATTCACCATCACCTTGCACAGAAAAATTAGACTGTTTATCTTCCTGAGTAGCCAAGATAAGTTGTTGTAACTTATCATCGGCTCTTTGAGCATCACAAATCTCCTGTCTTAAAGTAGGCCTTGCTTTCAATTGAGCCATCAAAGCTCCATCAGATCCTAGTTTCCATCCATTCTGCTTAAGTGATAACGCTAGGATGGTCTTTCGACTCAAGGCATCAACTACAACATTAGCCTTACTCGAATCATAGTCTTTAAATAATTCCAACCAATATCGTTGTCTCAAATTGAGTTCCTTCTAAGCAAGCAGATATTTCAAACTTTTATGATATATGAAGATTCTACATTTTTCACCATATAAGTAGTGTCGCTAAATTTTTAAGACAAACACTACCACTACAAGCTCCAGATCATGGGTAGTGTAGTTCTATTCATAGGTCTTTAGTTGCCTAGAGGCATAAGCAACTATCTTTCCTTCCTGCATCAAAACACAACCCAAACTAGTTCCAGATGCGTTGCTAAACAAAACATACTCCTTACCAGAAATAGGCAGGACTAATACTGGAGCTTCAGTAAGTATACTTTTCAGCTAATCAAAGCTACTTTGACATCTATCAGACCATTCATACTTCACTCCCTTCCGTAACAGTTTAGTTAAAGGGGATGCTATCACCGAGAACCCTTTAACAAACCGTTGGTAATAACCAGCCATACCCAGAAAACTTCTCATTTCTGTCACATTCTGTGGTAACTTCCAATTAACAATCGCCTCTATCTTACTAGGATTAACTCTAATTCCTTCAGAAGAGACAACATGCCTTAGAAATGATATCTCTTGAAGCCAAAAATCATACTTACTTAGTTTAGCATACAACTATCTTTCCCGCAGGGTCTGTAATACAATTAGGAGATGTTCAGTATAGTCCTATTCATTCTTAGAATAAACCAAAATATCGTCAATAAATACCACAACAAACTGGTCCAAGTAAGGCCTGAACACTCTATTCATTAGATCCATAAATGCTGCTGGAGCATTAGTTAACCCGAATGGCATTACTAAGAATTCATAATGTCCATAACGGGTCCTAAATGCAGTCTTCAGTATATCTACATCCTTTACTCGAAGCTGATAGTACCTCGATCTTAGATCTATCTTCGAAAACACTCCTGCATCTTTTAATTTATCAAATAAATTGTCAATCCTTGGCAACAGATACCTATTCTTCACTGTGACTCTATTCAAATGCCTGTAATCGATGTACATCCATAGTGTATCATCCTTCTTCTTAACAAATAACACAGGTGCTCCCCGTGGTGACACACTAGGTCTAACAAATCCTTTATCCAGAAGCTCTTGTAATTGCATCTTCAACTCCTTCAACTCAGGAGGAGCCATTCTATACGGTGCTCTGGATACAGGAGCAGTACCAGGCATGACTTTAATAGATAACTCCATTTTCCTTTCAGGAGGGAGTCCAGGTAATTCTTTAGAAAATACATCTGGGAATTCATTCACTATAGGAATGTCAAGCAATTTACCACCCTCCTTCTTGGAATCAAGCACAAAAGCTAGATAAGCTTCACAACCCTTCCTAAGAAGCTTTCGGGTTTACATAGCAGATACCACATTAACTAAGGAGCTAGTACGGACGCCATGTAATATCACTTTAGTCTGATTAGATCTCCTAAGTATAATTGTCTTAGCCTTGCAGTCAATTATTGCCTGATGCTTGGATAACCAATCTATACCCAGAATCAGATCAAATTCATGAAAAGACAATCTGATCAGATCTACTACATAATCATTTCCTTGAATCATAATAGGAAAGTTCCTATACACCTGATTAACCAACACACTACTACCCAGAGGGTTGGATATCATATTCTAACTAAGCATCTCCTTATCAAGCATTTCTCCAACGCAGATATATGAATGTGAAGATCTAGGATCAATTAATGCATACATTTCATAATCAAAGAGAGAAACCATACCAGCAATGACATGCAGTGCATCCTAATCCTCTCGAGCCTTTAGTTATAAGCTTGAGCTGAAGTAGAAGGCACAGTTAGTCGATTAACAGTATGCGACGTGGTACTCAGATTAGGTCTGTTCTGTCTAGGTCCTCCTCGACCCCTACCACGCCCTCTATTTCCAGCAGATGCATAAAAAACCGCTCTACTTACTTGTGATTTCTGAGGTTGTCTAAGAGGGAAATTGGCTATCTGATACTCAGTACTGCCACAGTGAAAACATGCTCCCATAACCCCTCTACAAACACCCCAATGATGTATAGAACAATCATGGCACTCCGAGGATTCAGAACCTCGACCTTCAGATGACCCCCTACTAGAAATAGCCAAAGAGGGAAAGTTTTATCGCCTTCCTCGTTTCACAAATCTCTGAGTATTTTTCGATGCAGAAGTAGTTCCTTCCTGACTTCGTTTCTCCGAGGACTGGCCTCCTCAACCAAAATCCTTCTCTGACTTCTTTCTCTCCTAATCATCTCTTGTCTTTCAATTTTCACTGCAGCTTGTACCAGCTGATGGTACGTCACTTGCTGCAACAGAGTAATTGCTGCCAGATGCTCCTCGATGGAATCATTCAATCCATCCTCAAACTGGTGACATCGGAACTCCTTAGTAAGCACAGATTCAGGGGCATACTTACTGAGTCGGTTGAACTCCCGATCATACTCAACAACTAATAAGTTTCTCTGCTTTAAGTTCAGAAATTGCTTCCATTTATCCTTTCTGTATGCCTCTGTCACATACTTAGCTTTAAATTCTTAGGCAAAGTAATCCTAAGTTAGAGGTACTAACAGCTAAGCACTTCTTAGAATAAACTTTCATCATTCATAAGCTACTCCCTGCAGAAGGGAGACAGCACAGTGCACCATCTGCTCTGTTGGACAATTAATCTCATCCAATACCCTCTTCATCTTCTCAATCCATAATTCTGCTCTTTCTGATTCCTCTAAAGATGTCCCAGTAAATTCCTCTGCTCCATACTTCCGTAACCGATCAATTGGAGCCTTAGGTGTTGTCATCTGATGCAATAACGTCATCATATCCTGGTACAGTTTAATCAAAGCCTATCCCTTAGCTGGAGGAGGAGGTGGCATCCCAGCCTCACCTCGATTGACACCTGAGGGTCCAGACGTTTCTGGACGAGTTTGCTCAGATTGATTGCTCTTAGCAATTCATCAGCAGAATCACGAGATCCGTCCATCATAATTCTATAGACAATATATGGGACACCGCATTAGGCCAAAACATAACTTGTACACTCAATAGAAGCAATAGCTAAGCACTGGTTAAACCAGAATCGTCTAAACCATGCTCTGATACCGAAAAATTGTAACACCCACATACCCCCTAGAAGGATATATGAATGCCACGCAAAATAGTACAATCAAATCAAAGCATACGAAAACTTCCAGTATATAATTCAGAAAAAAATACATTAAATTACATAGTACTTAACACAAACTCGCTGAAAAATCCAAACCAAACTGAAGTATCATTGTTATAAACTTACAAACAAATTCACATATACATATCAGATACAAAGCTAAAAGTCAAACTAAAAATTGTACATTATTTTTAAAAGAACACTCAGACTTCATTGGCCATTGTGCTTGTCTTGCCCTAGTCTTTGTAAACGTCACTCAGAACCTACACGGGGCAAATCCACCTTGTTAAGCATATAGCTTAGTGAGTAATAACTAAATTATGCGTAATTTGATAATTAATCATGTTGAATCACATTATAGCACAAGTAGATATTTAAATTTCAAAACAATTGCATAGTTAACAAAATTGAGTATCAAATAAGGCACAATCCCTTCAGTTCAAAACATCATTTTGTTTATTTCAAAATCCAACATATATCAAAATAAACAATCAAATGACTGCTAATCCGTCAAAAAAAGTGGGTAACGAGACTTATACAGAAGATACCATAATTTGTATCCTATCACAGAAGAGACTTATGTCTCAATAATAGAGGATAAGTGTCACAGAAGCAGCTGCAGACCCTTCCAGGCATCCCTATTTACCCACGACTAGGACTCAACAGTTTGAAAATAAAACAAGGTCATTTCAGACATTACATGTGCAAAGCAAGTAGTCAATCATATTCACATGAAAGTAGCACTTCCAATGATATAAACATGCATCAAACTCCTCGGACAATCATTGTCTGAAATTCAGAACACAATCAGCATAAATCAAATTCAATAAGCAGAACAAAGTAAGGTAAGTAGTACTTCAATATCACATTCATCAATCAATACCTCAAACCTTCATGTCCGAAATCAATACACAAATCAGTACACATTCATCAATATCATATTCAATTTAGTAATAAATAAAACAAATCAAGGTGAGACCATCTTAGGTTACTCACAAAAGTTACCGTCTAAATTACTTACAAAAGCTGCCTGTTTGCTTATTGCCTCGAAGTCCCGGCAATATCTAGAACAGGTCACTTTAAGGGTTCCTCTAAAACATTCAATACAAACATATATTACTATTGGCACAATTATGAATTCAATTATACACATTCATGTTTACTGAACATGTATGATGCATGTTCATGTCAAAAATCGTGGCTTTTATCTTTAATCTTATCACATTATTAATCATGTGAAATCATACTCAATCCTTCAATCCTGATATATTTCACAATCCACTTTGGGTCCACATTGCTCAATTATTCTCATCAGGAAGGTGAGGTAATTACACAATACTTCCTTCTAAAAAGTTTTCCCTCTTTGTCTTAGGTTACTAATGATACCAAGTTCATCCAATTTGGTTTAGTATTCAGTGAGTTATGCTCAAAATACCACTGATTGTGTACATTTGACATTTTGACTAATGCATGATCATGCCTCCAAGTGGTACACCTCATAAATCTCAATTCCAATATCCAAAAATTACAAACTTTATATCATTTTAAATGTAGCACCCCACTCTCGCAAGACCCGAACCCGACATCGATGGTGATATTCGAGTCCGTGCCCACGAAAGTGGCATGCTAGAGCATGCAATTAATCACAAGTCGAAATTTTTTTTTTTAAACCATAGAAGCACATGCAGAATTCAATTACCAATAGGGTTATTTCCATTTCATACTTAATCCAATCACCGTCAATCACAGTAATACCATCATCTTGATTTCAATCATAACAATGTTCAATAGCCCTTTGGGGCTCATTACAGAGATGAGACATCTTAGTTATAAAGGCTTTACATGCAAACATATTAGAAGCCAGTGCTTATACAACAAACTGCAAAGAAACAAGTTTGCACAAAGTGATCAAACACAGAATGCAGACACAACTGATCCCGACCTCTATCTCTACCTTGCATACTCCCGTTTGTCTAACGGGGTACTCTTCAATGCCTGAAAAATAAATGCAAATTTTAGGTGAGTTTTGCGAACTCAGTGAGGGACCATCATTAACGGTTCACTCAATTCATACAGCAATTAGATACATTACAGTTATTTCACATCTCCAAGTTCAAAAGTGCCATATGATTTCACTCAAGCAACTCACAGCTTTTGACCCATTCAGAAATACCACATGATTGCACTTAAGTAACTCACAGTCATTAACACATTCAAAAGTACCACATGATCGCACTAAATTAAAGCACAACTATTAGCATTCAGAAGTATCACATGAGCATAAGGCATTTTCGCCTTTCAACCAAATCAATAGATCAATCAGATGCATATGAAATGCGTATGTGACACTTTCCCCATTTATTACAGTGTTGTGACCGAGCGCCTAAAACTGTCCCAATACGAGCACATTAATCGTTGAGCCTGTGGCTCTGAATCACTGTGGGTTCGGGGCCCAAATATGTTGAGCCTGAGGCTCTGAATCACGGTGGCTCAAGGCCTGAATATATTGAGCTTTTAGTTCTCGGTGGCTGCTCCGGTCACAACTGTCATTATCTGATCATGCATTCATGTATGGGATGCACACGTCCCAAATCAAACAGTACTGCATCACAATTGGTCCACATGTCACAGTGTATCACGTCATCACAATTGGTCCACATATCACAGTGTATCACGTCATAAACAAGTAGTTCACAGAAAATTAAGCAGTAGTGGCATCGCAATTAACCTATGTATGTCACAATATCACATCATAGCAAGTAGTGCACAGATCCACAAACAATTAACACTTCTATGCCATAACTCCCATTTCATCGGACCTTCTGTCCGGAATCCACAATCAGAAACAATCACAAACCCACCATTATCTCCACAGTGAACATATAATAATTGAGAGAACCATCTAGGTCACTCGCCAATAGCTTCTGAGCTAATGCCTGAAAGTCTCTGCAACAACGGTGGATTGACGTTCCAAATATGCCTCTAAAACCAGTAAAATATCCAAACATTACCAAATGTACAATCAGAAACATTTAATAATGCATATGTAGCAATTAAAACGTGTACAATGCATGTTCGTGACATTCCCAGCACTATTTCACAATTTTTCGTCACAACAATTTCCTCAAAAATTTAGAAACTCATTGACACTGAATTTGTTCAATTCGGACCTCTATAGGTCTAATTATTAATAAAATACGGACCTGAAAAATATTTACCCGATCTTCTCACTTTGACCCGATCAATCCACGTCAATTTTATCTCTAAAAATTCCCAATTTTACATTAAAATGAAATTAAATATTTTTTGAGTCCGAAGCCTCGAGAATCAGGTCAATCGGGTATCGGACGTAAAAGTTATTCATAAAAGAAGCATAAACCAAAAATTAAAACAAAAATCCACAAACTACTGCTCCTCGCGAGGGCGAGGTCGCCCTCGCGAGGCGGCCCAATTTGGGCGAGGCGTCGCCCTTGCGAAGGGCGGCTTCAGCCCCAATTTTCCATATTTTTTTGTTTGTAAAATACTGAAAAATCTCCTTTCTTTAAACATGTATAACTTTTTATTTAGAAATCCAATTTGTGCAAATCTAGTGTCTATGGAAAGAGCAAGGAAAGCTCTACAAGTGTTATGAAATGCACCAAAATCAATTTCACCCTCTAAGGGTGTCAAAAATGCCATCAAGTTTGCTGCCTTCACATACCTACTTACAACAGTATACCATTTTGCAAAAATCATATCTTTTTATTCCCTTGGCCAAAAATTGCAAACTTTATGTCAAAAGAAAGATCAAAATGTGTTCTACAACTTTCAGGAACAACTTGAAAACCAATTCAACCTCTAAACTAATCAAATTTTCAATCAAAGTTTCTGCCCTTTTCACTTTTCCTAAACAGTACTGTAATTTTCTAAAAATCATAACTTCTTAACCAAATGTCCAAAAATTTCCTACTTTATATCACTGGAAAGATAAGATAACTTACTACAATTCCCATGTAGAACTTGAATACAATTCCATCTCTAACCAAGTTGAATTCTTCCTTGAATGATGCTGCCCTGTTAAGGTTGGTTAACTAATTTCTTACCTAAATCAAATTCATACTTTGAAAATTTATAACTTTCAATTATGACATCCAATATTCACATAAGATACCTCATTTCAAAGCTAAACAATCCTCTACAACTTCCCATGAGACCATGTAAGCTAATTAAGACCACATCAGTCCAAAATTTGAATTCAAAGTTCAACCACACAAACTTACACTTAGCACATTTTTTCAGCACCAAGCCTATTTACATCCGAAATTCAACAAGTCATAACTTTCAATCTAGATATTGAAAATTTGCATACTTAGTGGCGATAGAGAGATAATGAGAAGATCTTCAAGTTTCATGAAAACCAATTGTGCAAAATCTATCTCTAACACCCTGACGAAAGTCCTCAAAGTTTCAGGTCACTAATCTCTGTTACTGTTCATACTGCACCCACACTTCATCTTTCAAGGCAAAATTCAACTTCTTCAACCCACAATTAGACAACACTTGTTTCACAAGAAATTTTATCCAAAACCTTAAGTTTAAGTTGGTCCAAACCTCACCTCAATAGCATAACCACATAAAAAGTTATGATCAAAACATTGACATATGTACATAATCAATTTTCCATCTTTTATACCTAAACCAACTCCTATGATTTCCATACCATTTCTAAACCATTCCTACACCATTAAACATCCCAAATAGTCAATAACTCAACCAAAACTTCATCAAAATCTTCATTTGATCAATTAACCAAAAAGTGGCAGCACACATACACAACTCTCTTTCTTTAATTTTCCATTCATCTAACATCATAAAACCCATCCAACACACTCAATTCACATACTACACATGCTAATCATTCCTCTCTAATCATTCTTAAATTAAGCAAGAACATAACCTACCCATTTCAACTAGCAAATTTCTCATGCCAATAGATGCACAAACATCACCATTAATGCTTCTAGTTACCAAGAGAAGAGCATAAACATAACCCTTACCTAAACAAGCTCCAAGCTTCAATTCTTCAACTTTTTTCTCACTACTTCACCAACTCCTCCCACTCACTTTGCACTCACGGCATCATCACATGGAGAGGGTTTGAGCTTGCTTTAGGTAAACAAGAGTAAGCACTTAAGGTAGGAAAGGTTTTAATAAGGTGGAGGAGAGTAGTAATTGACTAGAATAAGAAAATCATTCAAAGAGGAAGAGGAGAGCATTTTTGGATGGGAAGAAGAAGAAGAAGAAGAAGAAGACAATTCTTTTACTCTTTCAATTGGTTTTGGCAGTGTCGTGGTTGTATATAGCAAGAAGACAAGGGTATTAAATGAGATGTCAGAGTGTCATGACATGTGTCATGACACTTGGCAAATGAAAATACAAAAATCCCAATTAAATAAAAGAACCCTAATGAAAATGGCATCTTTAACCCTTCCAATTTTGATGACTCCAATAAAAATTCCAAAATCATTAACCTCAATTTTCAGTGCCATTTGACAGAAATTTTCAGTACCAAAAATCAGTCAGTCCGCTACTTGGCGAGGTCCCCGATCTGAAAATTTTTCCCAAAATTTTCCAGAAATTCTAAAATTCTCCAAAAATGTAAAATACACAATAATCCACTCCAATTAAATTTTCAAGCACGAAAATTATATTTTTCACAATAAACACAGTTATAAACAAATATGCCGGAAAATATCATGAATGCATGTATAGTTCGTTTCACGTGCAAAAATGCACTATTCATAGGAATGCGGGTATGAGATTATGCATGAGCCTATAAAGGTGTTCTTAAGCACTCGAACACCATTCCAAATGACGATTCTACCCTTGCCCTCGGGGGTGGGATGCTACATTAAAGCTAAGATAATAAGTTTCAACTTTGGTGAAGGCACCTTAGTCTAATTCTGCCTACATCAATACAGTTTGTTCAAAAATCACAGCATATGATTTCTGTCCCTAGTAGTGCTACAGCCTAAGCCAAGACTAAATTTAATGCCAAATTTTGAAAATCTTAGAGACAGAATTGAAATTCAACTTCTTCAAAAAAGTTGTAGAAATATGGCTCTAGTTTAATCTTAATTAAGAACCAACTCATTTGAAGATCCACAGTGCAAGTTGTAATCAAAATACCAAAGCAAGTTCAGTGAAAACACTTCATTTCTTCTAGCTTTTCCACAAAATAAATTTTCAGGTCAATGTTACACGGTCATTTTGACAATGAAAATGAAGATTTTAGGCCGAACATTCTTATACACATTTGTGACTTTATGTCTTAAGTTTCTACAGACACCAATTTTATGCGATTTGGTTCAGTATTTTGAAAATTATCCCCAAATGACTATAAAGTATTCACAAATAGTGACAGATTACAGATACTCAACTTCAAGACAACTTTTGACACATTTAATGACAGAAATCAAATTAGACGCCTTCATGAAAGTTGTAGATATAAGTTTCTAGTTTAATAAAAATTTAAATTCATCCAATTTGGATACCTACAAAGCAAGATATAGCTAAAATACCAAAACCTGTCCAGTAAAACTACTCATCCGAACCAGTTTCCAGCATCAATGAAGTAATAATACATAGAATCACAAGACCTATTTATTAATGAAACAACTTACAAAGCTTCCAAAGGTTGATACTCCAAACACCAGCAAAAGTCCAGAAGTTAGAGAGGAGATGGGAGGCTTCGTGGGAGAAGAAAACAAGGTGAATGAAAAGAGAAAAACAGAAAAGTTTCCAGCAGAAACTTGCTTCATCACCACCTAGGTGTCACTAACTCCATAAGGCATGTGTCTTCTTGCATGCGTCACATATGTCCTGTACTTAAGCTAACATTTGTCACACTTCCATTAAACCATGTTTCACTTAATGAATGTTGCCAAATGCCACAATTTTATTAGGTCACTTGTCACTTTATTAACTATGCCATTTGTCAATGTATCAACTATGCCAAATGTTACTAACTCATAGGCTGAATCATTGAAATTTTTATATACCAATTTATCTTAGCACTTGAAAGTTTTCCAATTATAAATATACATTTAAACACTTCAATTCTCTAATGGTATCAATTAATTCCAATTTACTCACTATAATCCACTTGATCAAAAATTCAAGTTATAAGTCTTTTATATTCTAATCGTAGCAAAATTCTAACTCCTGTCGCACATATACTTTCATAAACATGTATTATTTCAACTATGATATATTTTAGGGCCTTACATTTCAGGTTTCATAAGTTGTGGTTTTTGGATTTCTAAACGGAAATTCCAAAATTTTATATTTTGGTTTTTATAATTCAGATTCTTCAAATTAAAATAATCAAATTTAAATACAATTTTAATGTTTGTAAATTATTAATATTATTAGTTTGTTCCTTACAATCAGTCAGTGATTATAATTTAATGATATAATTATTTAAAGGAATTATTTATCTTATACATATTAAATATACATTGCAAAAAATAATGTTCATATTGTATTTATGTGTTATCACTAAATTATTTCTAATCATTGTTCTATTAAGACTAAGCATTAACAAAATGTAAAAAGATTGCATACATTATATTTGTTCCTTATAAGGGAAGTAGTCAAACTCATAAACTAAAGTGTGGGGATACTTAAATAAACACATGAGTGTTTGTTAGAGAATAAGTTCATCAAAGTGACTTCATATGAGAATGTATGTGGAATATTACTTATATATCTATGAGAATTTTATTATAATGATTATATAAATGATCCTTTAACTGAGATCTCCAAGCTATCACATATAAATAATTTTATATTTTGATACTACTCATATCATATTCTAGTTAAGGAAAGTTCAGTCTGTAATTATTGGATATAGTATAAACTATATGGAGATCAATACAGGACTCATTACTGTCAAGTATTTAGGGGTAATATTTTATTATTCTTGATCAGTATTGATTTAGGAAATCCTTAGCCAAGGTGAGATGATAATTTGAAAATAATTTTTAAATATCATTAATTAAATCAATTACTAACGATGGATAGCTTAAATGAATAGACTCAAATAAAGTAGACATTAGTTCTATATTCTATCTAATCAAAATATTATGTAATGAAAGTATTGAATTATACAAAAAGTAGTTACAACTACTTTGAGATTCCTAAATATTTTAGTAGCCATGATGCATTGTTAGATGTTAATCTCCAGCTATGGATTTAAATTATTTAATTAGAGGATTAAAGATATATCAAAAGGGTCTAATTTATCTAATCATAAATATGATTTATAGTTATAATTTATAACTATTGCTAACATATTTAGAAATTTAATAGGTGACACGCAAAGAACAAATTGAAGAGAGAAAATATATTTTAATTAAGTTGAATTTGATTATAAAGTTATAGAAAATTTATGCTTAATATGAGATATATAATAAATAAGGACTAATATGAGATATTGAATCTTATTTAATCTCAATCAATATTTGAAAAGAATTAATTGTAATTATAATTAAATTTTAATTGAAATTAGAATTTTATTTTAATTAAATAACTAAAAGGTTGAAGTCATATTATAAATATACTTAAGCACTAAGAGAGCTAGCATTCTTTGCCTAATTCTCTCTGCAATAGTTGTAGGGTTTTCTCAACATATTTTGTAGATACCATTAAATATCTAATACTTATACAGTTATAGTGGTTGAGATAAGTTAATTTCAGAAATGGTTTGGGACAAACGATTTGATTTCAGAAATAGTTTGGGAGAAACGATAAGACAAAATGGTTAAATTTCATAATAGGGTACAAATTATGATATGTATTTTGTTATAATTTATAAGTTAATCATTTTATAAAATTTAAGTGATCTTAGCTTTCGAAAAAGTAAAACAAAAAGTTTCATAATTAATTCATTGTGCGCAAGATTTAGTCTTACCCTGATATTTCAATAGTACTATCAGAGATAGTTGGTGAAGTTTGATGAAAAATTCATAGATTTGAGTCAAATGAATGGTGATTAACAAAATAACTCAAATGACTTCTTTAAGGAAGAGCTAGTTTGATATGAATATATTCATTTATGAAGAGGGGATGTTAAAAGTTCACAAGTGGAGTAATCCTACGTCCAAAAAGACTTAAGGTTGAAGTTAGTTATATATAAAGATATGACTCATAACTCATAGCTTTAAAGTTTTGAGTTATGATATAAATATCTGAATTGTATAAGGACTTATTTAGATCTAATCTAATTTCTTCCCAAGCATTCGCAAAATCCAGCAATTGATTATAAACTTTTGTAAATACAAGTAGGATATGAATTTTGGTTTGAGTTTAGGTTTCCTCTTACATTTTATTTTTATTTGGTTCCAGTGCTCCTCGAACTGTTGAATAGCCTCAACAATACTCTTCAGATTGGTTCAATCACTTTGTTATCTTTGATGACATGCACTTTCTCTAATGATAACGTATAGCTTATGTCATCATATCAGTTCAAGATTTGAGCCCTTTGATGCCCTGCCCTTCCGTAACTCTTTCAACGGCTATTCAAAAGTCTTCTTGTTGAATTTAGTTATGCCTCATTGCTTACATCTTCAAATCGTAAGTAATCAGATTTTCTTTTAAATACAATAAAGATTATATGAGATTGGAAGACAACTTCTTTTCTGAGGGCATGCATGCAGCAAGGGAGAAAAAAAAAAGCGCAGAATCAAAAGTATCATAAATAATGATATTTAAAATTTTCAATAAGTAATTGCAGTTCCAGTAAAAATTACATATTCTAAAATAAAAAAGTTGGAGTAAGGATTTGTATGATAGTTTGCAAATAGATGAAGAAGTTACAGCATGTGAATGCGTATTTAGGCGCAGCTACAAAAGAAATTTTGGCATAGAGGACATTTTGCAAAATAAATAATGTTGTAGATATCTACATATTTCGCGCAAGTGTTAATGACTGGAGATGATGGTCACAATCACAGCCACGGTTACCTTTCTGTCCAATCATTTAAGTGAGACTGATTCTTCTGTACCTTACCCTTGCATGGATACAATCAAAGTAAGTTGAGTGCAATTCTAAGACACACACAAGCTTTGCTTTATGTCTCCTTTTCCGTTTCCATTTCCATTTTTATTTGGAAAATTGAAATTTATGCTAACACTAGTTTAGTTAAGGGTGACTCTGAAATAACCCTAATTTTTTTTGTCTATAAAACTATAAATTTAAGTAACAAAAATAACTATTTTATAAAATAAGATTATGTATAATATGATCCTCTCTAAATTTCGGTAAGACAATTTTTACTAATCGAAAAAGACATTAGCACAAACACAAATTGAAAATTAAGTATATGTTTTGAAATAAATTATTTTGATAGTAAACATATTCTTTTACCAAAAAAATTGTTTTTCATAGGAAAAGAAAATAATTCATTTCCTTATAAAATGTCCTTGAGCAATCATTATTTTTCTCTTCTGCCCACGTTCCCGCTCTTTGTTCAACAACAAAAGTAAAAAGTGGTTTATAAAAAAAAAAACCCTCTACTTGTATCAGTTTGCACTAAAATGCAAAACAGTATAGTGCTTATTTGTTTTTCTAACCATTAGATCTCAGTTTATTCCTTCCCATCCTTCTCTCTGTCTTTCTGTGTGTGGTTGTTCATCACAGATCAAAAACAAAGGTGCGTCCTTTATCAGATCCAAGTTCCTCAAGTTTCAATCTTTATCTACTTTCTCGTTTGATTGATTCAATCATTTTCAAATTCTTATGGAGTTTGATCGCACACGATTGAAACTTGTGTTATTTCTCATCCGTTTCAACTGTTAATCTACTGTTCGGTATTGTTTTAGCATTTATCTTTACTCAATTCAGTGAACTTCGTTGCTGTAAGTGTCTTTCTGTTTCCAAATTCTACGGGAGCTGGACGTCGACATTTTGTTTTCAGGGAAACCAAACACGGTGTTGATGTGACGGCGTGTTATTTGGGATTTTAAGTTGGTTTTTATTGACTAGGTGTAACGTGACCACTTGTTTTTTAAATTTCTGGGGATTTAATCGTTTATGTACCGGTCTTGTATCTGGGTCGTTGGATTCTAATTTGTTTCTCTGGGATTACTTGTTAGTTATGAATGTAACGTGACATCAATCTTGCTGTTGTAGAGTTTTGCTTCTAAAGTTTTCGCCTTTTCATGAGTCTGACGTTATCCTTTTTATGAATATTGGGCAATGGAGCTTGATAATGGGTGTGGCGCAAAACAACCTCGAGATGGAGGACGGGACCTTGGAGATCGGCATGGGTATGCTTCAGATTTCTTTAATTGACTTTCTAAGCGGATATGTTGTCATGCCAAAAGCTATTTTGACTGACTTATCACCTGGGAACGTTGTCCAAAAAAGACGGAAATTTTGTAAATTCGGTGATATCCACAGCAATGACAAATGGCAGTGATAAAAATAAGGCATGTAGGAAATTGATTGAGACGTGATGTAACTGTTGATTAATTTCAATTAAGTTGACTGAATGTATGTTAGGGATCGTCCAGGTTGTAGCAATTACTTGACAGGAAGATTTGCCGTTTGCTTGTTTGCGTTGCAGAGTATAGAACGGTCTATGGAGTTGCAGGACCCCTTGTCATACTTGATAAAGTTAAGGTATATCTTACTCTTTTATAAGTATATTTATATTTGTTATTTTGTATTATTATTGTTGTTTGGCCCCTATACTATTCCGAAGTACGTTGCCTGATTTCCTGTGACAGGGACCCAAATATCAAGAGATTGTAAATATTCGTTTAGGGGATGGAACAACTCGACGTGGTCAAGTCTTGGAAGTTGATGGGGAGAAAGCTGCTGTTCAGGTGAGTACTATCTATCTCTAGCTGTGTCCCCTTGTGATCTTAGCTTTCCCACAAATTGAGTTTTGGTGTCTTAGAGATATGATCTCTTTTGATCATTGCTTCAAGAGTAATGTCTTTGGTCGTATTTTATGTTCTTGTAGCAATTAGTTGTGTGTCTTTGTTCTTTTATTATTGCTCTAAAAAATGATGAACCTTTTAACTCACTTTCTTCTTGATCAGGTTTTTGAAGGAACATCTGGGATTGATAACAAATACACTACTGTACAATTCACTGGGGAGGTAATGAAACCATTTTTGAGTTCTCTACATTGAAAGAGGAGATTAATCTCATTTGAACTTTCACTTGATTGACAATAACTGCATCATGGAGCGTGAAGCTTTAGATGACCCATTTTCACGTAGCTGCTTGAGCTACTTTCATAAAATATTGACTTAGTCAAGTTTTATTTGGATATGACTGGTAGATGTATTGTTACTTAAGTTGTGTATTACATTGCTACCGGTTCTTGTCAAAAGTTAGGATGCTGACAAGAACAGGTAGCAATGTTTGATCTACCTGTTCACCATGCTTTTAGATCTCTTAAGTGGTTGCAAATGAAGAATTTGATGCAGACTTATTAGTTCCATATCAACTTCTATTCAGGTGTGAGCCTGTCTTCTTCACTTCTTTTGCTTATTTGTAGGTCTTGAAAACTCCCGTCTCATTGGATATGCTTGGACGAATTTTTAATGGTTCTGGAAAACCGATTGATAATGGTCCTCCTATTTTACCTGAAGCATACTTGGATATCTCTGGCAA
>JAOQMQ010084487.1:0-19665 GCA_027563845.1 Erythroxylum subrotundum | reverse complement strand
CGGCGCAGAATTTAGACATGACGGAGAAGTTTGGAGCAACAGTTGGCAGAGAACACAGCTTGATGTTGATTGCCACTACTACCGATGATATCTCAGACCAACACGTGGAGGCCATGGAAGTTCTGAGATAAGATAATAACTTGAGTTAGACTACTCCACATATGTCAAAAAGTGGCCACATGTAGATATTAAAAAGTGGCCATTTAATATCTATATAATTATTTAAATAAGAAAGAGTAAGATTTAATCAGCATTCGATTCTCTAGGGAGCAAAAAGTTTCATCTCTAGCATTATGAGATATGCACCGTTCTGGCCGGATAATAGTATCATAGATCTCAACCTCGGTACCGGCCAAAAAAATCGGCCAGTACTCGGTACCCAACATACTGAAGAATACCGGATAATTTCGGGAAATTTAAAAACCTCGAGGACCATTTTGCAAATATAAAAAAAATAAACCTAAAAATCTAACCCCCCTCGCCCCGACCCCGACTGCCACCAGCCCTCTTCTCTCTAAACTCTCAAGTCTTACCCTCTCTCTCTCTCACTCTTTGGCTCTCACCTCTCTCTAGCCACCATCTGGATTGTCTCACCGTCGCCGACGCTTGCTGTCTTCTCCGATTGCTCTCATCACTCTCCTCCTCTCCTCATCGTGTTTGGAGTCACGACTCGCGATTTGGGTTTGCGAAGCGTTCCCCAAGATCCACGTCCATCGCACCACCGCAAGTCCTACACATCGTCGCCGCACCACCGCACCACCACCGACCCTCCGACGCTTACAGTTGGGCCTGGACAACCTGAAAACTCGAAGCCCCAACCCAAAGAGTGAAGAGAGACTCGATGGTTAAAATTTTTTTTTGGGTCTGTTGATTTTGTTTCGTTGATCTGTTCGCTTCTTGGAGTTTCCAAAAATTGCTGGTAAACCTTACAATATTTTTTGCGTTGTGGATTGGATTGGATTTGGATTTGTATAATTGTGTAGTGTTGAATGTTGATGAATATGGGAGACTGTCGGTGGGTGGAGGATTGGATTTGGAGGTTGAAGAAGTTGATGATGTCACAGTTTTAGAATGGATTAATTAGTGAATAGTGATTGTTTTGTTTTGGAATTGTTTTGAAAATTGGAATGAGGATTGATTTGAATTTGATTTTGGAATGGAATTTTTGAAGTTGAAAATTTGAAATTGTTGGATTGAAGAATACCATGGGTAAGGGTTATGTTATTTTGTTATGAATTTCTTATATGAAAATTAGAATTGGAATTGAAAATGGAATTGTAAAATAGGTTTGGTATGTAATTAATTAATTATATATTATGCAAAGATTGTTAAAACTTAAAATTGAAAGTTGATAATTAATATTTAAACCTAAATGTAAAATTAATAATCAAATGTGAAATTAATAATCAAATGTAAAATTGATAATTAAATATGAAATTGTAAAATTGATAATAAAATTTTGTAAAACTGTAAAAACTTAAATCACTAATTGATATTTGATACATTGTTAATATTTGTGAAATGGTAATTTATTTTTAATATTTGGTATTGAATTTACTCATTTAGGAAAAAATTTGTTTGAGCATAAAGAAGTGATGTAATGAATGTTTGTTATCAAATTGTGAATACGTTGTAGACTTGTAGATTTTAATTATTTATACTTACATTTATTAATGTCAATTAAAAATTGTAAAAGCAACATATATATTTAAGAACTAAATATGAAATGGTGTATATAATATTATGGTTTGTTAAAAATGAAAAGAAGATCAAAGGTTTAAATAAGGAAAAAATTCCAAAAAATTTATATCTTTCAACTTGATCTCATGTTATGAATAAATCTTTGAACTTGATGATTGTGTTTTGAATATATGTGCATGAACAATTGTATAAGATATGCGATGCATTATTTGCCAATTATGTAAATCATATCATACCCTTTAACTTGATCATCATTTGTCAAACTTTGAATTGAAATTGTTGGAAATGGAAATGGAATTTGTTTGAAATTGTTGGAAATTCAATTGAAATTATGAATGGAAATGGAAATGGAATTTCGATTGTTTTGTGATTGTTGGAATTGGTAATTGTTGTAAATGGAAGGAAATGGAAATAGAATTATGATTATTTTGTGATTGTTGTAATTTATAATTGTTGTAAATGGAAATGAAATTATTAATTGTTTTGTGATTATTGGAATTAGAAATTGTTGAAAATGAAAGGAAATGCAAATGAAATTATGATTGTTTTGTGATTGTTAGAATTGAGAATTGTTGTAAATGGAAGGAAATGAAAATAAAATTATGAAAGTTTTGTGATTGTTAGAAACTTAGAATTGGAAATTGTTGTAAATGGAAATAGAATTATGATTGTTTTGTGATTATTGAGATTGTAAATTGTTGGTTATTGTTGGAATGGAAATGGAATTATGAATGTTTTGTGATTATTGGAATTGAAAATTGTTGTAAATGGAAGGAAATGGAAATAAAATTATGAAAGTTTTGTAATTGTTAGAAACATTGAATTGGAAATTGTTGTAAATGGAAATGAAATTATGACTGTTTTGTGATTGTTGAGATTGGAAATTGTTAGTTATTGTTGGAATAGAAATTGAATTATGAATGTTTTGTGATTGTTGGAATTGGAAATTGTTGTAAATGGAAGGAAATGGAAATAAAATTATGATTGTTTTGTGATTGTTGGAATTGGAAATTGTTGGGAATGGAAAAACAATATTGAATGTTTTGTGATTGTTGGAATTGTAAATTGTTAGGAAAGAAAAAACAATAATGAATATTTTATGATTGTTAGAATTGGAAATTGTTGGAAATGGAAGGAAGTGGAAATGATATTATGATTGTTTTGTAATTGTTGAAGTTGCAAATTGTTTGAGTATGTTTTGTGTTACTTATTATATATGTTAAATGTTTTGAATTATTAGCTTTTGACTTATATAGAATGAGTTATATTATATAAGATGGATATGCATATTGTCATTGTGTACTGCAATTATGTGTTATTTATTTTTGTGTACAGATAAATAGAAGGAAGTTCAAATACTCCCGATCAACCTAGTTCAGGAAGATACAGTGATCCTGCTTGGGCTCACGCTAGTATGGCTCCCAGTCAAAAGAATCATACCATTTGCTTGTTTTGTAACAAGCATTTGAAAGGTGGAGGAATTACCCGATTGAAAAGGCATTTACTTGGGGTTAAAGGAGATGTAGAAGCGTGTAAAAAAGTAAATCATAATGTGAAATGACAGATGAAAATATTTGATGAACATCAATTTGAGAAAGATATAAGGGAAAGATTGAATTTTGAAATTGGTAGTGGAAGTTCATTTTTTGGTTTCCGTGATGAATATGGAAATGTTGAAGGTGGAAGTGGTAGTGGTAGTGGTACTGGTAGTGTTCCATCTCAGCCTCAGGATCATGAAGAATCTGATGTGAGGAAGAGAAGAAGGCAGGTAACTAGTTTCTTTGCACCACGAACAACTCCTGGAGCCCAACCTTCAATTCGTAGTACAATGCAATCAAGAGATGTGATTCACAATGTTGATATGGCAGTAGCTAGATGGTGGTATGATACGGGTTCGTCATTCAATGCTCCTCAATCTTATTATTATCAACCTATGATAGATATATGATAGATATAATAGCCTCTTATGGTCCAGGATACAAAGGGCCATCGATTGATAACTTAAGAGGTTAAACTTTTGAGTTGTGTTGTTTCTGAAATTAGAACTTATTTGGCTGAAAGAAGAGTGAGTTAGGGTACTTATAGATGTTCAATTATGTGTGATGATTGGACAAATAGGTGACAAGAGCCTATTATAAATTTTTTGGTTTATTCTTCAAATGACTTTATGTTTTTGAAATCTATTGATGCATATGGCCTTATTAGAAATGTTGAGACTTTGTTTGAGATATTTGATGAAGTTGTGAATGAAGTAGGGCCAGAAAACATTGTTCAGTTTATTACTGACAATGATTCCACTTATAAAGCAGCAGGGAAAAGGTTACAGAATACCTATAATTCATTTTTTTGGACTCCTTATGTTGCACATTGCATTGACTTAAAGCTGGGGAATATAAGAGATCCTAGGTATTTTCTTGTTATTGATAAGACTATGCAGAAGGCTAAAAAGGTGACAAATTTCATTTATAATCGTGCATGGGTTTTGAATTTAATAACAAGGGAATCTACCAATGGTAGGAATTTGTGTCGCCCTGATGTGACAAGATTTGCAATAAATTTCTTATCACTTCAGTCTTTTGTTTCGATGAAGAAGGATTTAAGGCAAATTTTTACAAGTGATAAGTGGGTTGCATCTCAACATGCTAGGTCTAATGCTGGAATGGATGTTTGTAGTATTATAGTGGAAGATAGAGAATTTTGGCCGCAATGTCAATTTGTTATCCGAGTTTGTGAGCCTTTGGTAAGGGTGCTTCGGTTGGCTGATAGTGAAGAAAAGCCAACAATGGGTTATATTTTTGATGCTATGGAGGGAGCGACGAAAGCAATCAAGGCCAATCTAAAAAATAAGCCTTCTTTATACATACCATATCTCTCAATCATTAATGAGAGAAGGGAAAGACAACTTTCTCCTCCATTGTTTGAAGCTAGAGCATAATTATAATTACATTTTAATCCAGCAAGTTTGACATAATTTTATTTTGGTCCCTCATTACATTTTAGTCCTTCAAGTTTGACATAACTACATTTTATCCCTCAAATTTCACATAATTACATTTTAGTCCCTTACATTTGTCATAATTACATTTTGTCCCCCACATTTTAGTCCCCCACATTTTAGTCTTTCTTTCATTTTGCGGGTATAGTAAATTACTTTTTTAATTTTAAATAGGATATTAAAATTACCCTTTGTTATATGATGATATCTAAAAAGCATTTTTCTGGAATTGAAAAGGGGGGTAAGAAAAAGAAAATAAGTAGAACAATTAATTGAATCCTGGACAATTAATAGAAAAAAAGCAATCTAAGGAAGCCAAAACATAAGTCCATCTTATTCTCAAACAACTATATCATAATGTAGTAATATCGTCTTTCTAGTCCCTTAAGTTTGGCTTAATTACATTTTAGTTCCACAAGTTTATCATAATTACATTTTAGTCCCTTACGTTTGTCATTATTAGATTTTTAATCCCTTAATTTTTCATAATTACATTTTAGTTCCTCAAGTTGGACATACTTATATTTTGGTCCCTCATGTTTGTATAATTACATCTTGGTCCCTCAAGGTTGACATAATTACATTTTGTCCCTCAAATTTGTCATAATTACATTTGAGTCCCTAAGGAATATTATTATTACATTTTCATCCCTTTTTTAATATTTGTAATAAGTTTCCTAATTTTAATTTTTTTTCAACTAATTCTTGTTAGTATGTTTTTAACATAAATCATACGATGATCAAATCAACATTTATCTTATTATTATTTTGCAGATATCATAGAAAATTACTTTTTATTTTAATTTTTATATATGATATTAAAAATATCTTTTTGTTGTTTTCTTCTATCGTAGATATATAATTACATAGATATATCTTTGTAATATTTGGTTGAGTTATTGTTGTTCTATTATACCTGTCTCCTTCCAGTTCTATAGTTCGTTTTTTAGTCTAATCGTGTTATTTGTTTTGCGCGATGTTACCTAAAAAGCATTTATCTGGAAGTGAAAAATGCAAAAAAGAAAACAAATAGAACAATTAATAATTAATAGAATCCTAAATAGGAGTTATTAATAAATTTATTAAAAGAGAGGCTCCTCTAGGAGAATCCTAAAGAATTAGGCGAAGGTAATTTTGAACAACATAAATAAATTTTAAGTGATGAGATTTATATTCTTGAGGAAGTTAGTAATTTAAGTGAGGAGATTCATATTTATGATCCTAAAAATTGGAATAATCTTGATAATAAAGTAAGAGACATCTTAGTTAAAAAAAGGGCTTGTAAGTGCTTCCTTTAGACAATACCTCTCGACCTTTTCTTAATCTTATTATTCTAGAAAATTGAATAATGTAGATATTATCGATGAAAAATGGTTGGTTTGCTCTAAACATATAGATAAAGTATATTTTTTTTGTTATAATTTTTCAGATTTAATACCAAACAAAGTGCATTAGCAAATTATGGATTTAAATATTCGAAGCATCCTAGTGAGAGACTCAAAGAACAAGAGAATAGTGTTGAGTATATGACTAATATAAGGCCTTGGAATGAATTAACAGTAAGATTAAACAAAAATAAAACAATTAATAAAGATTTGCAATAAGAAAATTGATATAATAATGTAAGATCATGTTAGAGGCATTCAAAATCACGAAATTCAATATCAGTATCTTGATCACAAAATTCAAAATGAGTTGATTTCTCTTTTGACCCACAGTGTTAGAAATTCTATCATAAGGATCATTAAAGAGGTGAAAACTTTACTATTATTCTTGATTATACTCCAAATTTGAGTCATCAAGAACAAATGAGTCTGTTAGCATGATATGTGAATGTGTTAAATAAAAAAATAGAGGAGTACCTTTTAAAGTTCTTGAAGGTAGATGACACGTTTGGATTGGGACCTTTCAATGAATTATTGAATACATTTAAGTTTCTTAATCTTAATGTCTATAACGTGAGGGGATTGGGACTTCTAAATTCATTTACGTCTCTTGATTTTAATGTTTATAACATGAGGGGTCAAGGTTATGACAATGGTTCTAATATGAAGAGAAAACACTGAGGGGTTCAAAAGTGATTACTTGAAATAAATCTGAGAGCATTATATAAGTCATGTGCTTTTCATAATCTCAATCCTACTCTTAGTGATATGAGATATTCTTGTGTTAAAGACGTTTCATTATGTGGATTTGTGCAATACCTAGATGCATTTTTTTAAAAAAATTCTCCTAAAAGATATAAGGTTTTATTTGATAATATTTTGGGCTTAACCATAAAATCATTTTCTAATACTCGTTGGGAGAGTTGAACAAAAAGTGTTAAAGTTATTAGATTTCAAGCTCCTCAAATAATATTGGCTTTGATGAAATTATCTAGATTTTGTGACGACGCCAAGTTAAAGTGTCAAGCGAAAATTTTGGTTAGTGTACTCGAGAGTTTTGAGTTTTTATTTAGTATGATATTTTTATTAGCTATTAACATGTTAAGCAAAAGAGTTCAAATTTAAGCTCAATAATCAAGTTTAAGCTCACTTCTCTATTCTTGTCTTCCATCTTCAACTTGAGTTCAGCAATCTTCGTTTTTAACTCTTTATTAGCAGTTAAAAGCTCTCTCTCACTCCTCAAAACCATCACTAAAGTCCTCGTATTCCCATTACTACCACCCCCTTTCACTTCTGTTAACGCTTTAACCTCTCTCTTTTTCTCCTTTTCCTTGCCAAACAACTTCTTCTACAACCCAACGAAGCTTATGCCTTCCCTGGCCATCTGATTCAAATCCTTGACGATAACATCAGCTGGAATCACCAATCCCATCGGATTCTTCTACAACCCTTTTGTCGTCGTGGATAAAGTCCCCTTCTCACTCATGAATTTTCTAAGATTTTATAAATAATTGTTTTGTTTTACTGCAGAGATATTCTTCTTTTGTGTAAAATTGATGGAAGAATCAGTAAGAAAACAAATACACACAGATCTGTTTCATCTTAAAACGTTGTTTCGTTCATTATTGTCTTCATATAACTACCTTTAGTACTTATTTCAAGAACATTGACCCTTATGCGCTTCATGGGTGTATATGAGTCATTATCTCCCACTCACACATGATGGATTTAATCTTATTAAAAAACAAACTCTGCAGTGCTCATACTTGTTCAATAACCGGTGTGACCAGCATACGACGAGAGCACATTGCCATATATCTGTTAAGAGTATATGACATCTTGATTAACAAATTGATCATAGGACTTAAGTGTCCTATAGTAGACATTGTATGCTATATCCTAGGTCATATTTTGCATTTGCACTCTTCTTTGATCTCATTTAGTTTCTTATGTCATGACTGTATTCAAGTTCTCTACCAAAGAGATGATGACCGTTTTTGAATACTTTTCATGCGAGTCATTGATCTCAAAAAATAAATGACCTTCCTATGTTCTCAATTCTCTTTTAAATTAAATTTAATTTGCTTTCATAGAATTATTCCATAGGATCGCATCTTGCATGATCTTTTGGAAATAACCTAAAGTAGTAAACCTTAAATTCAATTCTCAAGAATGAAACAAGAGTCGTAAGGGTATATGATGAGGTTCTTCGCAACCTCAAGGGTCTCACACAATGTAAGATGAGATATGGAGACCTACATTAATCCCTTTTGTGGTCAGTTGTGCACACATGGTACGAGTGATGTGCTACGGTATTTACCCACTTCGTTTAACTTGAACATCTTTCATTCAAGAAATACCGTACATATGATAGTTCAAACATACTCAATGTTTAACTTGAGTTCACTTATCTACTTAAAACCTGTTCAGAACTCACATCTGACAATGTAAGATAGATATAGTGATTAACAAATCACGTTGAATCAACTTCCTTGCGGCATTTATGGTTTAAGTTTCTCGCTTTCAATTATCACCTAGATAATAAACTTTAAACATGCCTCATCTCTAGCGAGCATAAACACCAGAGGTGATTTCCCGTATGAGAGGGCCAATCTATATTCTGTCTCATATACTTGTGATTCATCCTAAAATATATATATGCAAAAACACATATATTCGTGAATCAAATGATACACAATGTATAATCTTCATCATACATTATATCAAAAAAATATGACAATATAATAAGTGAACATACACAGAGAAATGTTTATCAGTACATTTCAACATCTACATAGTCCTAGTGACTTTACATGCCTAATGTATACATCTATAGAAATTGACTTTATCATTGGGTCTACTGTCATATCTCGCGTAGATATATATTTCATGTTCACTTCTCCTTGTGTAACTATATCTTTCACATAATTATACTTGGTATTTATGTGTTTTGTCTTACAATGAAATTTGGGGTCTTTAGTATAAGGGATTGTAGCGTGACTATCACAGTTGATGGTCACTGGATTAATTTCGCTTTTAATGACTCCCAAATGCACTAAGAATTGATGAAGCCACACAGCCTCTTGTACTGCAGTTGAGAATGCTATAAATTTAGCTTCCATTGTGGGTAATGCAATGCAAGATTGTTTTTTACTTTTCTATAATATTGCTTTATGGTTTAGTAAGAATACATATCCTGAGGTAGATTTCCTTTCATCTAAATCTCCTCCCCAGTCTGCATTTGTATACCCTTCTATACTTAGATTATTGCCTTGATAACATAATGCATAGTCCACAGTTTCCTTTAGATACCTCAATATTCTTTTTACTGCTTTTCAATGTGCTTGGCCTGGATTTGATTGATATCTGCTCACTATCCCAACAGCGTAACAAATATTTGGTCTTGTACACATCATTGCGTACATAAGACTTCCAACTGCACTAGAGTAGGGAACATTCTTCATTTGTTCCTGTTCTTGTGGCATTGAAGGGTAATTTCTCTTTCTAAGGCCTTCATTTTTAGCAATATGATTATGAATTGGTTTGGAATCTTGCATACGGAATCGTTCAAGAATTCTTTGAATGTACATCGCTTGTTAAAGCGATAATAATCTCTTCGAACGGTTTCTTGAAATCTTGATTCCAAGAACGTATGTCGCTTCATCCATGTCTTTCATTTCAAATTCAGATGATAACCAATCGTTGATTTACATAAGAAACACACAATCATTACAAGCAATCAATATATCATCTACGTATAAAGATAAAATCGCGAATTTATCTTTCGATCTCTTCACATACACACAATGCTCTTCATCAATCATTTGAAAATTGTACAAAATAATTACGTTATGATAACAAATATACCATTGTCTTGAAGACTACTTTAAGCCATAAATTGATTTTAATAACCGATATACTTTATTTTCTTGACCTGCCCTGATAAAACCTTCAGGTTGTTCCATATAGATTTCTTCATCTAATTCTCCATTGAGAAAAGCAGTTTTTATATCCATTTGATGTAATTCAAGATCCATACTGGCTACTATAGCCAGAATAAGACAGATTGAAGAAAACTTCACAACAGGTGAGAAAGTTTCCTCGTAATCAATTCCCTTATGTTGTGTATATCCTTTCGCTACAAGGTGTGCCTTATATCTTTCAATACTACCTTCTTCTTTTCTCTTTATTTTGAGAACCCACTTATTTCCAATTGCTTTACGCCCTTTGGGGAGATCAATCGAGTCCCATACTTAATTGGAGCTTAAAGAAGCCATTTCTTCTTTCATTGCTTTCATCCATTCTTCTTTAGCAGGGCCAGTAAAAGCCTTATTTACATTCCTTGGCTCTTCTTCCTCTTGCGGAACAATCATATTAATTTCTCCTTCAATCTCAATACGACGTCGGGGAATTATTCCTCAATTACTTCATCTTAAACAAGGTTCATCATAAACAAATTCATGATTGATCTGATTGCTCCCACTCGAATCAGTCATCATAGAGAACCTTTCTGTGGAATTGCTCGCACTTAGTTGAAGTTCCTCATCTTAATTCTTCGTAACAGAATCATTCTGATCAAGCGACTCATATAACAATAGGTCTTTACCTATTTTGCCTTACTTGGGAAAATCATTCTCTAAGAATGTTACATCTCGTGATTCAAATTCAGTTACACCTCCATTACCTTGTTCACTAATGATCATGTATCCTTTTGAGTGTTCTGAGTATCTAATAAAAATATTTTTCTCTCTCTTGGGCCTAATTTCCCATGTTTATGAGAGAGATCATGAACATAGGCTGCACACCCCCAAGTTATAAGACTTGACACATCAGGTCTCCTACCAGTCCACAACTCATATGGTGTGCTAGTAACTGATTTCGTGGGCACACAATTAAGTACATAGGTGGCTGCGAGCAACGCATCACCCCAAAAAGTGATTGGTAAATTTGCTTGTGCCATCATAGACTTAATCATTTCTAATAACGTCCTATTTCGTCTTTCAGTGATGCCATTTTGTTGTGGGGTTTTAGGAATTGTTAATTGCCTTTCTATTCCTTTCTCATCACATAAAGCCTTGAACTTTTCTGACAAGTATTCTTATCCACAATCACTTTGTAATGCTTTTATTTTCTTACAAAACTCAACGAAGGCATCTCTGTCCTTCGCTATATGGTTGGTTGCTCCTGAGTTTGCAATGCACAAAGGATGTGATTCAGTTAGAAAAACAAAACAACAAATGTTTGTACTATAAAGTTGAATGTTCTTTGGCTTGGTGCAATCTCGAGCAAAGTGACCCTTATTACTACAATTATAGCATTTCACATGTTTCATTTTCTTCTTCTTGAAGGGACGCTTTCCCTTTCCCAGTTGGTTCCGTTTCTTTTCTTGGATTCCTGAGGAGAGTGGTTGAATTTCTTATTCTTCTTCCATTTATATCCACTATGATGCTTTCGTTTCTTGTTCATAGCTCTATATAAGCTAGAACTAATTGTATATGCCTCAGAAGACATCTTTGAGGCTTCAAGACGCTCTTCCTCTGAGATGAGATACGATGAGGTGCCTCGTAGCATCTTCCATTGTCTTAATATTTTCATCATGAGTTAGGTGCATCTTCATATGTTCCCAACTCTGAGGCAGTGAATGAATCACAACTTGCATTTGTTGTTCATCAGAAAGCTCATAACCAACATCACGTAACTCACTTACCTTGTTGGAAATTTTCCTCGGATGCTTTTGCATTGTATCATCTGGGCACTTCTTATAAGTATCAAACTTAATTGTAAGTGATCTCATTTTAGTCACTGAAGCACCTCCAAAATGAGCAGCCAGTGTGGACCACATATCCTTTGCAGTTTTGAATTTACGGAACTCTCGCATGATATTATTATCCATGCTACTCAGCAACATGATGCGAGCTAAAGAGTTTTCTTTTTCCACAATTCATATGCATCACGGTCCCTCCTATACTGGGCTGTAGTGCCTTCCTCAGGAACTGGTTAGGTTTAATGGCTCAAGAGCCTCTTGCTCCTCCAGTACATATTGGATTTTCGTATTCCAGATTTCATAATTGTCACCATTGAGTTTCTCACCCTATTGAGTTCAGCAACAACATTCTTTGAAGCAGTGGCCATGTTGAAACACTAAGTTTCTATAATAAGAAAGAAATATATATACACGTTAATGTTACATTAATCGTTCATAGAGTAAATAATTTGATCACAATTGCTTATGAAATAAAAAAATCCACAATTGTGTTCAATCATCATTCATACAACAATCGAATCCTAATTACTTTACTCTAAATGAATTCTTATATAAAATTCATGTAAGCATATTACATAAATATCAATACTTTGTTCTTATAAAACAATTTATTGTATTAATTGTGCTACAACATACGAACATTTTATAGGTAACAAACCTTACGTGGAAATGAGTTCACAAGTTCACGTGACACAGTTCGTGAAGCTCGATGTACAATAACTCTTACTATTTCCATTGGAAGACCTATAGGATACAAAGTCCTAATCAACGTTCTTCTATTCATCTTTTTAATAAATGTCATCACTAACAAATTATAAGTCTTCTTGTTAGGCATATTATTCCAGAGCATTCATAACAGTTCGCCTTGAGGTTGAGGTAATGTCGCAAGCAAAGTCATGTACTTTACTTCAACATTTACATAAGCTAGGCAACCTCCAAAATATAACTTTTGCATTATGTTATTAACTGAAATAACATGTTGTGTTAGACCGTCTCCAGGCATTAAACGCATGTTAACAATTATACATACATGCTACTAATATGTTTCTTCTATGCCTTACATCGAATAACTTAGGCGTCCGCTTAGTAATAGGCATTTTCCTGAAAAACAAATTTTCAGGAATCAAAAGAGTGCACAAAATAAACAAACTATTTTGTCTAACACATAGTGAACTCATGCTCATAAAATTAAAGCAATTTATTTAACTAATCAAATTATGTTATTTAGATCTAATCAATTATAATTGAACTAATCAATTTATCTGGGTTTAATTAGAAACTAATTTCTAATGAAACGCCTAATTTTACTTCAACGAAAATAAACTTATTTCTAAGTTTATTTTAACTAAACAAATTAGTTTGTTTTTATTTTAATTTGAAACTAATTTAACTAAAATAATTAGTTTGGGTAAATTAGAAAACTTATTTCTAATTCTTTATGTTACATTTAATTTAAACATCAATATAGATATTAAGGTCTAGTCCAACCTTAATGTGGTTATTAAGGCCTAAGCCTTCAATCCTAATTATATATATATATATATATATACACACACACGCGTTGTCTTATCCAATGTAATATTATATTTATTGGTGAAAGGCCACATGCCTCTTCTTTCTACTCTGCACACGTTATATTATTCAATGGTAACTTTTTTTTTTTGAATAAAATCAACATTAGCGCAAAAACAGACAAAGGCAGGGAAGGCAAAGAAAACCAACCCAAGCCAACAGGCTTACCCCGTATACTCGGAACCTAATAGCCTTATCCCCTCAACAATAACAGAAGCCGAACAATCTGAATTTAAAATAGAGACTAAACAAGAAGGACGATCAGTCCAGTGATGTGGGTTTGCATGTAATAAGGTTACCCTGGCTAAAGCATGAGCCGCCTTATTGGCAATCCTACGCGTCCATTGAAAGGACAAGTGAAGGACATGTCGCTTGAATGAAAAACAATCAAGGGTCAAAATTTCAATCTCAGACTGATTTGGCGAAGGAGCTAATATTGATTGGACAGCTGCCAAACAATCCGACTCCACAATGACCTTGGCAAGTTGTTAGACTTTTAGCCAAGAAAGAGCTTCCCTTATAGACATAATTTTGGCAAGAACTAGGTCAAACAGGGCAGGAAAAAAACCTGAAATAGCAGTCACAAACCTACCTCGTGCGTCCCGAAGAACTGCAACAAAGTCTTCCGTCTGAACATCCTCTGGAGAAACAACGAGCTCGCTGTCTTCTTTCTCCCCAATAGAGAGCCTTTGCAACCCTGAATCCATGAAGCTAAAACTAAAATCTAAGAGAGACCAACGTAGAGATAATACCTAGACCTCACCTTGCACATGAACGGCAAGACCAATACTTGCACTCGTAGAGAGAGGGAGAGAGAGGCAAGACCTAAAACTTCAATGGTAACTTATATTCAAAAAGAAGCTTATTCTTCTTCTCTGCTTTTGCGGTTTTTTTTCTTCTTCTGTATTCAGGAAAATAAAAGCATCCTAAAGAGAAGAAACGAAAAACAAACAACTCTTCTGAATTCGGAAAAATTTTAAAAAAATTATAAGGAGAAGAAATGAAAATAAAATAACATTGTCTTTTTATTTGCAAACCATGCATTTTTCATTATCAACAAACATCTTCCCAACACTCATGAAAGAAGAGACAAAATGAAAAACCTAACATTTCTAGGTTGGATTATAGGAAATAGAATGAGTAAAACTATAAGCGTAAAACAGATGCATGATATAGCAAGAAATAACTTATCACAAAACACAAAATTGTGCATGTATATAACATTAAAAAAACATTTTAGAAATAATTTAGATTTTAGAAATAATTTATAACATCATCACGTAGATTACGTTAAACAGGATTATATTCATATGTATATAAAACAAAAAATCACGTACTTAAATTCTTGTTGTATTTCTACCGGTTAAAGAACTTTTTGTTTAGTTTTACCGCAAAGATATTCTTCTTTTGTGTAAACTTGATGGAAGAATCAGCGCGAAAAGAAATACACGCAGATCTGTTTCATCTTAAAACATTTTGTTCATTATTGTCTTCATATAACTACCTTTGGTAGTGATTTCAAGAATATTGACCTTTATACCCTTCATGGGTGTATACGAGTCATTAAATTTCTTCATCATAGCACTCAGATTGTTGTGATCGCCATTGCCGTTAGCTCTTAACCTTGTTGAGTTTAGACAACTCCGAGGGCTTGGACTTTACGAGGGCTCGGGAAGCTGTGGAGGTTAGTTCGGTGGAAGAGGAAGGGTCGGAGAAATTAGAAGAGGCTGCGGAGGATCGTGAATCGAAAGAATTGTAGTGAGAAGCCATTTTTGTTGCTTGCCCGAGAGGTGTACAGCGAGTGACAGCGGAACAAAGAACAAGCTGTGAGAAAATGAGGAAGTAGCGCAATGGAAGGGAGTGAGGGACACGGCACGAAGTAGATAAAAGTGGGGTTTCTTTGACGCTGTTTGAATTCAAATTCTTGGAGAATTGTGTCGGGCGCGCGATCTACGTTTTCTTTTTTTGTCGGATTCAGAAATTGTTTGAGAGCTGCATTGACAATGACACCTAAGGAAAATGGGTATGGATCAGGGGTGGAAGTAGAAGAGGCCCAAATTACAATATCACACGTTGATCCGTACCCTATCGTCCATGATAGCTATTTATCTTATCTAATTAAATTTAAAATATTTAAATATTTAAATAAAATTTCATTTAAAAATTAAAATATATTTTAAATAAATATTAATTTTTAAATAAATATTAATTTTAAATTATTAATTTTATTAAAATAACATAATTTTATTAATAATTGTTAATAAATATTATTAAATATTTAATAAATTATTTAATTAAAATTATTTTTCTTTAAAGTTTATTTAAAAATAATTATTATTAGTGACAGAAATATAACCACCGTCCGGTAATCTTTCATTTGTGTTAATGCCTCACCCTCGCATCAATCCCATATCAGTCTCCTCAGGATTAAGCATTTAAGTTGGAGCCCAATTGGAAAATTATACGACAACAATGACACTACGTGCAATTTGTGGGGTTTAACAGTGAGAGTCCGCTGAAACCTGAGTTCCGTTAAAACGTGGGGTCTGCGGAGTCTACTGTTACAGCTCTACTTCTACATGTATTTCCGGAGACCAGAAAGTTATAGAAACAGGAATTTAAATAGTAGAGTCAGTTGAATGAACATGCCTGCAGTAGGTTAGCAACTCAGAGCCATCTGTGCAAAAATGGGATCATCATCTATATCCCCTTCAATGTTTGCAACCTCCTTAACTCTGGGATCTACAACGTTGTTCCCCAAGAAAATTGGGACTCCAGCTTTCGTTGTCACTCGTTCTTCTACTTCCCTAAACCAGCCTACCAAGGTTTACTGGAGAAGATATGAACCTGAGAGCACAAGTACTACACCGAAAAGAACATTGCCAGGGCCAATGAAACTGCCTATCATTGGCAATTTGCATAACTTGGTTGCTTCACTACCACACCATGCTCTTAGAGACCTTGCTGAAGAACATGGACCCATCACGCATCTGCAACTCGGCGAGGTTTCTACGGTTGTTGTATCATCGGCTGAGTTAGCTGAAGAAGTACTGAGGGTGCAAGATATCTCCTTTGCTCAGAGGCCTAACTTATTAGCCCCCACAATTCTGACCTACGGTGGTTTAGATATTGGCTTTGCTCCATATGGTGAGTACTGGAAGCAAATGAGGAAATTTTGCATGACAGAACTCTCGAGTCCTAAAAGGGTCTAGTCCTTCACTTCTGTTCGTCACGATGAGGTCAAGAACCTTGTCGAATCGGTCCGATCCTCCGCAGGAAGTCCTATCAATTTTAGCTAAATGATATTGTTGTTCGCAAATAAAGTAGTTTGCAGATCGGCATTCGGTAGCAAGTGCTCAGAGGATAAGCAAGAGGCAGCTATAGAAGGTGCGAAGAAAGCGATAGAGCTGGCTGGTGGTTTTAATATAGTTGATGTGTTCCCTTCATTGGCGTTTCTTCAAGGAATTACGGGGATGAAAGCTGAACTTGTAGCCCTTCAAGAAGAGTTGAGCGAGGTATTTGATACAATCATAGGGGAGCACAGAGAAAGATTGAAGACTACAGGTAAAGGTGGTGGTGAATCAGGAGAGGATGATCTTCTCGACGTCCTTTTAAGGCTTCAGGAGTCTGGCAATCTTCGGTGTCCTATCACTAGCAACAGCTTAAAAGCCGTCATTCTGGTTAAGTTTCTTATTTCTTTCACCTGTAAAATTTTATCAAAGTCGAACCATAGTAATTTCATAGTTCATCATCTGTTCCAGATATTTAATTTTAAGACTGTTTCTTCTGATTCGTGAACCTTGACATGAAACTAATCAACCTGATAAATTACTTGTGCAGTATATGTTCACTGCTGGAACTGATACTTCCTCAATAACATCAGAATGGGCTATGGCTGAAATGACGAAAAACCCTCGAGTGTTGAAGAAAGCACAAGCCGAAGTAAGGCAAACCTTAACGGAAAGAAAGCGATCACAGATACAGATGTTGAGGAATTGAATTATCTGAAGGAAGTGATAAAAGAAACACTAAGGCTACACACCACTGCCATTGTTGCATCCAAGACAAAGTCGAGAAACTTGTCTGGTTAATGGGTCCGAAATACCTGCCAAAACCAGATTAATGATCAACGCATGGGCAATTGGGAGAGACCCCAAGTATTGGTCTGATGCAGAGAGGTTAATACCGGAGAGATTTGAAGATGGTAGACTGGATTTTAAAGGACAGAACTTTGAGTTCATACCATTTGGAGCAGGAAGGAGGATATGTCCAGGTATGCATTTTGGCCTCGCAAACGTGGTGCTTCCCCTTGCTCAACTACTATATACCACTTTTACTGGACGTTGCCGGACGGAATGTCGCCGCAGAATTTAGACATGACGGAGAAGTTTGGAGCAACAGTTGGCAGAAAACACAGCTTGATGTTGATTGCCACTCCTACGGATGATATCTCAGACCAACACGCGGAGTCCATGGAAGTTCTGAGATAAGATAATGACTTGAGTTAAGACTACTCCACATATGTCAATTACTAAAATGAAAAACTGGCCATTTAATATCTATATAATTATTATAAATAAGAAAGAGTAAGATTTAATCAGCATTCGATTCTCCAGGGAGCAAGAAGTTTCATCTCCCATTTGACTTATAAGGTCTCACGGATCCTTTCATATTCACATACGAGGAAACAGTATTTATGTGAGAAAATTGTTGAGAAATCTATCCAATATCAGATCCGTGGAATAAATATAAATTTTTTTGTTTTAATTTTAGATTAGCATAATTAATATATAAAATATAATAAACTATGAATCATAATTCATACATTTTTCGAAATTTAATCGTATTCTTGTTGTATTATTTGAATCATTTTTGAAATTGGTTAATCTTAATTATCGTAGCCGTATAAATGATCAAATTCTAACGGTATCTAAAGAACGAATTAAGAGAATTTTATAATTTTTGTAGAGAGGGTTAAATAAGAAGTACTAGATCCCTCGATACTAAATAAGTTTATTTATAATAAGTTTTAGACCTTTTCAATAATTTAATTAAAATAAATTCTAATTCTAATTATAATTTCAATTAAATTTTAATTAGAATTACAATTACTTATAATTAAATATCAATTGGGTTCAATAAAACTTTACAATCAAGTCCAATTTAGTTTTTAAAAAAAATTCTTTTCAACCCTTTCTTTGTATATGACACATTAAATTCTTAAATCGATTGGTAATGAATTCAAATTTTAACCCTAGATCATAATTAGGATTATATACATATGCACATTAGCCAAAAAAAAAAAAACGTTTTTCTTATATTTAGATACATACATGACGAAGGTAAAGGCCACATTGTATAAATCTGAAACTTTTGCCAAGATTTTGTAATAAAAAAACTAAAATACTAAAAGACAATAACACTCATAAGATAAAGTTAGAAATGTCAATGCGTCGCCAATGGGCGGGGTCAACATGGTCCACTTTGTATTTAAAAAACATAAAAAATAACATCATTTTTGACAAAATAATGTCATCGTTTTTGAAGTTACGATCTGACCACGGGCTGGGCCAGCTCAACCTCAGTTGGTGGTCTTGTTGGGATGACCACTTTTGGCCCGTGGCTTAGTCAATGCAGGTTGGACGGGCATGGCCAAAATTAACATCCTTAGATCCAGTTGAGGAGGAAAAGTTGAGGAAGCCAAAATAGAGGTCCATCTTGTTCTCAAACAACTATATCACATCGTAGCAACAAAGTCTTTTTAGTCCCTCAAGTTTTTTTTTAAGTTAAAAGAAATATATTACCAAAGCTTAAAGTTAGAATATACAATCCTATTATAAGGATAATTACAAAAATACTACAACCATAACTATACTACTACAAACATTCCACCCAAACCACATAAATCATCTAGATAAGCCAAATCATTCTAAGTTCCTGTCTAATAATGTCCTGCTTCCCATTTACTATGATTAACTCTCTAATCAAGTTAACTATACTAGCAGCAAGCTCATACTTGTGTCGTTCCACTTCCTTAAATAAGCGTATATTCCTCTCCCTCTATATGTGATATATCACCATCTGAAACGAGGTCCTGATGATGAGACCATCTAACCTCCCAGGTCTGGAATACCGTATAACATCATTCAACACCTGTAGCGCCCCTTACTTTAGAGTACCCACCGGAACGCCCGTAGGTCATTCCGGTACATATCCTACGATAAGAGAGAACTACAGACGAACAACAC
>JAOQMQ010084450.1:0-19291 GCA_027563845.1 Erythroxylum subrotundum | reverse complement strand
CCTATCTTATATTAAGCTAATTATCATATCAATTAATTAATTAAGTTGCACAACAGCTAAATCAATTTCTAATTATTTGAATTTGGAAAGGCCTATCTTATATTAAGCTAATTATCATATCAATTAATTAATTAAGTTGCACAACAGCTAAATCAATTTCTAATTATTATTATTGTTATGATTAAATTCGTTATTATTAATTGCAAACCTTGCTTGAACTTGCCTTTGGCTGCTTCATCTCATTTTGGCTACTGCTGCTTCATTTTAGGTTTCTTCAACCGTACCAAATTATTATTGTTATTATTCAAATCGTCGTTATTAACTGGAAACCTTCCTGGAATGCTTTTCTACATTCAACTGGTTCGTCTTAGTTTCCGCAGAACTTGAATTTGCAAAAGCCTATCGTTAAAATTCTACTTACAAATCAATGCGAACTCATTCTATTACTACCTCTAAGATTGTTGCATGGGCTCCGTCCAACCGCTCAACATTCACTTATTGTATATCAGTCACCTTCAAAGAAAATTCCATTTACACAATTGTTAAAGACTACGATTTCATCGTTGGGATTGCAAAGAGATGGCGTCGTGCTACTAAATCTTTCATCTTTCCTTGCGACGAAGCTACAATTACTATGAAGAATGCTGGTTGAGTTGAGATGATTAAATCGTAATCTTTGACAATGGTGTAAGTGGAATTTTCCCCGAAGGCTTATTGGTTAGCCCATGCAACAATCTTACAGGTAGCAATCGAGTTCAGCGTGATGTTTACCGCTTCGTCTTATTCTTGCTTCTCTGCTTGGTTTGTTTTTTCAAATAGTTAACGTCAATTTAAAATGAATTGAGTGATCCTTATCCGAAGAAACCACTCTGAAACGAACCGCCATCCCCTTGATGTCATTTCCAAGTTGCATTAAATTTCGTTTATAAATTGCATAATCCTTCTCAGAGTAAACGAATTAGAGAGAAGTGCAATTTTCGATCGTTCGATATTTCTTCTCACCGTCTCAATCCGTATCTTTACTTTACAGATCATATGCCTTACAGATCCACTTCTATTTAACCTATTTAATGTTGCAGTCATCATTTAATACAACGCAATTTATTCTTGAAAACCCAACATTCAGGTGTCTTCCTGTTCTCTACACATGTAAGCTTTTTTTAACATTTCTATAGAAAAATCACTTCTGTTTCATTGTATCATCTCGGAATGCTACCCCTGATTTAACGCAGCGCAATAATCCATTTTTCCTCTCACCCTCTCAATCGGTTTCCGTTAAATATGGAATCATTTATTTGGCAGACTTTTTTTTTCGGCTGTGCATAGTTTTCACTCTTTGAAAATACAGCGGAACTCTTCAAGTTAAATTTTTATTTGACAACTATATTTCTCGCCCGCAAGACGGTTCGCTGACAGCTCTATATTTAAACTTTTAAACTTTTCTCCTCTAAATTCAATCAAACAATTTCTACCATCTTCTTTACAATCAAAGTTACGTCTTCTATTTGAGCAAATAAAGAAAAATCGTTCAGGTCAGTAAGCAATTCTTTTGTCCGTTACTTTTTTTTACCCAATTTTGTTTATTTATAATTTCAAAAAAATCATTTCTTTATCTTTACACTCCATTTTTTGTAGGTTCCCTCCTTATTATCTGCTGCATTCTTCCACTGCTACAGTAAACCGCCATTCGTCTTACTTTTGTCTACAACCTTCGTCTTATTTTTACTTCTCAATAAAGTTATGAAATAATTTTGACATTTGTAGACTAATTTGATTATTTTAATGGTAGATATGAATTCTAGCTATTTCGAGCGCAAAAGATATCTGAAAAATGCCATCAAGGAGACATATGAACGTGAAAATGAGCTAGATGATTTACTTATTGAATACCATGCATGGAATAAAAACGCATATACTAGTTTAGATGCTCGTCGCTACAGGGAGATGTATCATACTAGTCGAATGATAGAGAGGACCAACGATCTCAAACAAGTACTCTACATGTCTAGAAAATTTTTTGAGGAATAAATTAAAAATCTTATAGATTAAGCTATCTTTATACTGCACAAGTAAGTAGTATACATGTAAACTATTTGAGACGTATCTCTAAGAAAGTAATTTCATCTTATTTCTTCTCACAGCCAATACTCATTTCATTACGCTTTCATAATTGATCAAAAAGATCATGACCGAAGATGTTTCATAACTTCAGATAACATATCTTTGATTTCCGTGTGGAATGACTTCATGTTTTCTCGTATAGACTGTACTTCCTTATACAAGTCACTTACTCAAGGATTCAAATCCATCAAATTCATTCATCGTCTTATTTTTGCTTCACAATCTCCCCCCCCCCTTTGATGATAACAAATAATCATAGTTTTTCGAAACAACGTTTTATTAATACAATAAACAATATAAGACTGTATACAATTTGGAAAAAAATCTTGCCAAATCTCTACATACCTCATAAAACTTCGCAGCGGGAGTAGTTCACAAAGCTAGATCTTCTTCTCATATTATTACTTTGTCTTACTTTGTTTTCGTGCTTCATTTTATTTTTGTCTCGGCGGTGAGTCTGATTTTTGCTTTTCCGCTTGACTTGTGCTTCCGTCTCACTTTAGCTTTAACCTTTGTTTTAGTTTTCTTCAGCTTTACCGAAATGGATCATTGCTTTCTCCTATTATTATTATTTGATTTCCATCAAATTCATTCATCGTCTTATTTTTGCTTCAGAATCTCCCCCTGTCTGATGATAACAAATAATCATACTTTTGTCTATGTACTTCATCTTACTTTTAATAATTATCTTAATAAAAGAAACAGTTTTCTACATTCAACCGCTTCGTCTTAGTTTTCGCTTCGTCTAAGCTTTCCCTTCGTCTTACTTTTGTCTTTCTTAGCTTTTGCTTCGTCTAATTTTTGTCTGTGCACTATTTTTACATCTCTGCTTTGTCTGTCTTTTGTCTTTGCATTTCCTTTTACTTTTGTCTTCTTAGTTTGACTTCTGCTTGCGTCTCACTTTGGGTTTCACCGCTTCATCTCAATTTGATTAATAGGGAGATGCTAATTTTGAGCTCCTTGATTAACACACTTAACAAATGTGCATAATATGCTACATAATAAAAGATTAATATTATATAACATGATATGGTTTTTATTGATATTATAATTATCTTAATAGAAGCAACGTTGTTCTGCTTCTAATATTATTATTATTCCCAGTTGCATAATAGCTGAATCAATTTTTCATAATTATTATTCTTATTATGTTAAATTTGGCATTTAATATAAAAATTAGATCTTAACAATGCAGTAAACATTTTCCATTTTAATAAATTAGTTCGTTATATTATAATCATTACGTAATAAAAGATTAATATTATATAGCATGATATGGTTTTTATTGATATTATAATTGTCTTAATAGAAGCAACGATGTTCTGCATTCAAGCGCTTCGTCTTAGTTTCCACTTCGTCTTAGTTTTTGCTTCGTCTTACTTTTGTCTGTGTACTTCCTATTACTTTTGCCTCCGCGCTTCCGAAACGCTTTTCTAAATTCAACTGCTTCATCTTAGTTTCGCTTCGTCTTACTTTGTCTTCATGCTTCATTTTATTTTTGTCTTCGCGGTACGCGTGATTTTTACTTCTCCGCTTGACTTGTGCTTCCGTCTCACTTTCGCTGGTTTCTTCAGCCGTACCAAAATGGTTCATCACTTGCTAATATTATTATTATTCCCAGTTGCACAACAGCTGAATCAATTTTTGATAATTATTATTCTTATTATTCAAATCGTTGTTGTTAACTACAAACCTTACTGGATCTTGAATTTGGCATTTAATATAAAAATTAGATCATAACAATGCAATAAACATTTCGCATTTTAATAAATTAGTTCACTCTATTATAATCGTTAATAGGGAGATGATAATTTTGAGCTCCTTGATTGACGCATTTAACAAATGCGCATAATATGCTACGTAATAAAAGATTAATATTATATAGCATGATATGGTTTTTGTTGATATTATAATTATCTTAATAGAAGCAACGCTGTTCTGCATTCAAGCGCTTCGTCTTAGTTTTTGCTTCTTCTTACTTTTGTCTGTGTACTTCCTATTACTTTTGCCTTCGGGCTTCCGAAACCATTTTCTAAATTCAACCGATTTGTCTTAGTTTCACTTCGTCTTCCTTTGTCTTCCCGCTTCATCTTATTTTTATCTCCGCAGTGCGAGTGATTTTTGCTTCTCCCCTTGACCTGTGCTTCCGTCTCACTTTGGCTTTGGTCTTAGTTTTCTTCAGCTTTACCGAAATGGTTCATCGCTTTGTGATATTATTATTATCGGATTTCCATCAAATTCATTCATCGTCTTATTTTTGCTTCAGAATCTCCCTCTTTTTGATGATAACAAATAATTAAGTTTTTCGAAACAACGTTTTATTAATACAATATACAATATAAGACTGTAAATTAGATCTTCTTCTCCTATTCTTCTCTTCCATTCTTATCTCTTACCTTTCTGTGCTTTCTCCCCCTATCTTTCTTATTTTTGCCTCTCTCCCCCTATTTTGTATTGATCAAAAAGATCATGACCGAAGATGTTTCATAACTTCAGATAACAAATCTTTGATTTCCCTGCGGAATGACTTCATGTCTTCTCGTATAGACTGTAATTCCTTATACAAGTCACTCACTGAAGGATTCAGATCATCAACATTATCATCATCCTTCTGTTGCGTTGCTTCAATACTGATAGTAGTGGTATATGCGTCTGAAGATATGACATCTGGTCCAGTGATTACAAAGGTGGGAGGTTTGGAAGATAAGTTTGCTTCCGGAAGATCAAGGTCATTAGGTCTGGGTAGTCTTAGAATTTGCCTTCTAAAAAGATGCAGTACTTCTCCAAACGAAGGCACAGAACTCAATGGTCTAATGTGCATAATTAAGTGCACAAGAGTCTCTATGTTCAAACTAACATCTCCAATTCTCATGGATCTGTACTGCCCTTCTGTAATTCTGCCAACTACCTGACAACTTTCCTCGCTGGTTCCACGACCACAATTACTTCCTGATGCCTTTGAAATGTAATGGGAGGCATAGGTTCCTCTCTCTTAAATTGCAAAGCATACCTCATCTGTGTTTCTGACCTCATCTGCATCCTCATCTTCCGTCAAATCACCCCTCATCCATTTAGGGTACATTTTCTTCTTCCCCTTTTCATCATTGCAAACAATGTAAGGATTTGGTTGAAAGTTAGGCACAACCTTGATCACAGTTTTGTTTTTGATTGGAAAAATAGTATACTTATGCCTTGTCATCTGTATGGGGTATGGTTTGGTTCCTTCATCCCTCAGAAAACGATACATACTTATCTCATCATCATTTAAGAGATGCATTGTACTACTATTTACCAAGATTGGTTTAAATTATACCTTGACTGGCCTTTTTGGGGTTTCTCTAATCATTAGAGAGCTACTACTCCTCAAATGTTGAACTTCTTCGATAATTTTGATTTTTAAATCGTCTTTTCTTAGTGGTTGAGAAAGATTTACCTGTGCTCAACTTTGTTCAACTGTCCTTTTCTTCTTTCGAACAACAGAAGGAGTGCTCTTCTTCTGACATCTTTTCTCCTCCTTTTTCTCTTCAATCAATCCAGGAGTCTGTTGTTGAGGTTGAATTTTCTTCTTCTCAATTTCCAACCTCTTTTCAGTCTCGCCTTCTGAGATTCCAGCTTCCGCTGCTTACGTCCAAGAGTCTCCACCCTGACTCAAGTCTTTTCTTTGTTTTCTCCTTGTTGACGTACGGTTTGTGCTCTAGGTGACCTTTTTGCCTGCTTGGATTTCTCCCAAAGCATTGCTTTCCCCTTTCTCTTCAACGTCGTTTGGCTCTCTGTCTTTGGTACCTGGCTAGAATCTGTTTCTTCTGTTTCCAAATTCTTCAAGTCCATTCTGTTAATAGTTGAAGCATTGATGCTGCTTTCGATAGTTATATTCATCCTGTTCCCTATCTCCAGGCGAACTCTAGAATCTCTGAAGATTCTTGTTAGCATCATCTCATATGCTAAGCCTGTCCAGTCTTTCTTCGACTTTATGATATCATGGAAGATAAGATATGGGAGATCTATGGACTGGCGATTGAGTAGATGATATAAACATTGCTCATCTAACGTCGTCACCAGATTTTTGGATCCTGTTCTTTGCAGAATACAATGACAGAGAAGTAAGTGTAAAAGCCTACCCTTCGGCACAAGATTTGAGGCCTTCTTCTCCTTTGGGTTATTATTTCCATATAATTACCGGTTAATCTGAATATCATCCACCTTAACTTGAGTCATCCATTTAGCCTTGTGAGCAAGCTTTACTCCTGCATAAGCACATTCAGTAGCCTTCTCGATTGCCTCCGGCGTCACGATGATCGACAGTCCATCCACAGCTGACACTAGAGTATTTTCAACTGTCTCAACGTTCTTCTAGAAATCGTATACCTCGTTCGTGTAGACTGCCTCAATTATCTCAAAGAACTTCTTCCATCCAGCTGTTACAATCTCCGGTTCTATATCCAACTGGTTCTTCTTCAAGGACTCGAAATTAACCAGTCTTCCAGTTGTCATCGATTGCTCCATTTCTTTCTGTGGTTAACAAATAAATGAATGCGAAACGTTATTCTTGAAGAGGTGAAATTGATTTCTAAAGTTGAGACTGAGAGCAAGGAAAGGTTTGATATCCAAACAGAGTAATGAAAAGTTTTTGTTGAGACTTCTTCAAAAGTGGATGTCAGGGAATGTGAAGAGACTTTCCCTCTTCTCAAGGCTTTGAGAGACTTTCCCTCCAAAACTTCCTTATGACAGAAATTACCAACTGTGACTACCGTGACTATTACCATTAAGTCTTACAACCCTTCGTCTTATTTTTCCTTCTCCGCTTCCTCTTATTTTTGTGTTTGCACTTCGTCTTACTTTTGTCTCCTGGCTTCGTTTTATTTTTTCTTCTCCGTTTCTTCTTACTTTTGTCTCTGCACTTTGTCTTAGTTTGACTTGTCTTTCCCTACTTCGTCTCGTTTTCTTCAACCTTACCGAAATGGTTCATCACTTTCTAATTTTATTATTATATGATTTTTATCAAGATTATTGATCATGAGCTCATTTTGACTTAACATTAATTAGTACAGATCAGTAATATTTATATGTTATAATATGTATATATTCATAATCAAAATTTTACAGTTAACATTTTTCTTCTTATTATTATCATCTTTATTACTCTGACTAATTTAATTATATGAAATTTAATTTTTTATTGTTGTAATTTCCTACCCTTATTAATTTTATTATTATTATTATGATTTTTTTCTGGTATTATTAATGTTCTGCATGAGTATATGTAGTTATTATTGATCATTCAGCATAACTATGTTAAGGTTTCGTCTGATTTCTCTGAATCTTTCTTCGCTCAATGACTTAGTAAAGATGTCTACCCATTGATAGTTCGTTTGAACAAACTGTAGACTTCCAATCTTCCTTCTAACTCGTACGTGATCCGCAACGTCTGTGAACTGCAACTTGTGGCTCGCATATACTCGGCGGCATGACCAGCATGATTGTCAATGTAAATTTTGCATTGGAATTAAATGATTCAAGGATTTTTGCTTGTTCTTGGTTATAAATATGTTACTCACGAGCCGTCAAGCTCACCCCCCATTCTTTCCTTCCCATCCACAGGCGATGAGAAAGAAAGTGAGTGACCGAACCGAGGTCAAGGCATCACTCCCATTTGGTTTTTGATTTTGAAGCTATATTTTGTAAACAAAGATTTAGTTGCATTTCTGGAGCAAAATTACTGTTCATGTGGCTTCTTTGTAATTTGAATTTCCGAGACTTCAATGTATTAGGGCTAGAAATGCCCACTAAAGCTTTGTAAGAACTCATATTTTGATATTAATGAAAGATATTCAGGTTTTATTGTGTTTTGCCGATGCTTGTTCCAAAGGTTACTTTGCATTGTTTTTGTAAATGTCTATAAGGGTAGGTTTTGTGTATGCTGGCTTTGAGGCAAATTCTGGACTGATATAGGTTAAATTGGATCAAGTAGCCTTCTTGAAAGTTATAGAGGAATTTCATAGCTTTCCAACGATGTATAATATGCCATTTTTGGATGTGGGAGTTGAAAGATGTGAATTTTTGAAGTTTGGGTGCTGTCTAGGATGGCAATTCCGGGATAGAAACTTTGAGTGAAATTTTGACCCTCATAAAGGTAGAAATTATTCATAAGGTCTTCATAAAGGTGGTAGTTTATATTTTTATCTTTTCATTGATATAAAGTATGACATTTTTGGACAATGGAGCAGAAAGATATGATTTTTAGAAGTTATGTTACTATTTAGGATGACATTTATCGGACAGCCACTTTGAGGTGGATTTTGACTTTTTTAGAGGCCGAAATTGGTTTTTAAGCTCTTCATAGAAGTTGTAGAGCCTTCTTTTAGCTTTCCATTGATACCAAATTTGCAAATTTTGGAGTTCTGGGTCAAAAGTTATAAATTGTGAAAGTTGGGATGTCGGAAGAAGAAAGACCAAGAGTTTCTAGTCAATCATTATAGGCTTAGTCCACTAATAGTCTTCGACCAGTCGACTATTGTCATGTTTTTACTTACATTAGTCAACTAATTTGATACCAGTCGACTATTGTCATGTTTCCCCCTAACCCGACCTCTCTCCACTCTTTTGCTTATAACTTTTCCGTCCGACCTCTGATTGACCTGATTTTTGAAGCGTTGGATTCTTAAGACATTCCTCTACCTCTCCACAAAAAATTATAGCTTTTGAGATTAATTTGAAAAAGATGAAGTGAATCAAAGTGAGTGGATCGATTGAAAAAGTCTGAACATGCTTCAGTATTTTGGTGATATCTCAATCTGTAGGGATCCGAATGAGGAGATACTTAGTTCTGAACAAACTAGAGACATGGAATTACAACTTATCTGAAGGAATCAATTTTTAATTTAGGACCCAAGACTTTTAAATTTTCAAATCTGTTCAGAAGTAAGTGATTTCGGTACTTTTTGGTTGGGGTTTGGCTTGGTGTGGCACACCTCCCTTGTGGGATGCGCATCCAGATGCCACTTAGGACGTCGGGCACGTGACTCGCAAGGGTGGGGTTCCAACATTACGTATATTTAACCATCAAAACATAACACTCAAATGCGTATCATAGTTGACAAATCAAAGATGAAATGCACAACATAATAATGGCTTGTGAGTCCTATGGATCGAAATGGAGAAACCGAAGTTTATACCATGACCTAAATGAGTCCTTTTTTAGGAGCTCATGAGCCACAAGCGGGTAGCCAGGAGAAGGCTTTAAGTCAACGTGCACGTGAGGAATGAATTGGTATCTCTCTTGCCAAAACACAAGCAAATTTTTATGCTCAATTTGTTCCATCACATATTCACATTCTCATGCTTCTTATGCTATTTCCTCTTTTAATTATACCAAATATCATAACATCATTCAAATTCACTATAAATTCACTATAAATCATAACGCATTTTCCAACAATCACAATAATTCAAAATCAAGTAATTAAGCATACACAAATAGGTAAGAAATTTTTCCCATCACCAAATTCACTATAAACATATTACCCACCTAATTTGCTTGGAAATCCAAACTCAAGTTTGCCTTTCCTCTTGCTCTTGCATGGGATTTTCTTGGTTTCCTTCAAATAAACCAAATTTTCATTCAAACGCATGTTCAAATAGAAAATCCATAAAGCTTCAATAATTAAGAATAAATAAAAATTGAGCTTAGACTTAATCTACCCATAGTCTATCTAGGCTAGAAAAACTAAAACCTAGTTTAGAAATCCATGAAAATCAAAATGGGTTCTTGGTTCTCTTCTATCTCTCTTTATTTCCAACACAAAGAAAACATGATGGAAATTTATCTAAAACAAGTTGATTTCTTTTCCTTCTTCTTCCTTCTCGTTCTCTGCATTCTCTTCCTCTTTCCTAGCTTCTCCCACGATTTCTTCTCTTATTTTCTCTTCTTTTCACGTTTTTACTCTCCTGACTCATTTCAAGGCTACTTTTTTTCTTGTTTTCCCAATTTTTCCCTTCTTCATTTAATGTAATGCCTATTAACTCCTTTAGTCTATTAACTACCATATTATACTTCTAAAATTTCTATTATAAATTCTAATTTCTACTTATGCTTGCTAAATTAATGGACTAAATTTTAAGAGAATAGAATAAAATAAATCAATAAATAAATAATTAAAAAATTTTGGGGTACAACAATTCTCCTCCCTTTAAAGAATTTCGTCCTCGAAATTCTTACCTGAGTTTATGAAAAGGTATGGATACTTCTCCTTCATGGCTTCCAAAGGCTCCCATTTTGCCTCCTCTCTTGCATGGTTCTTCCATAAGACTTTAACCAGCTTTATAATCTTGTTTCTCAAGACCTTTTCCTTTGAATCTAAAATCTCTACTAAGTCCTTTCTTAATTGAACCTCTGAATGTTGGACTATGTGTGAAGGACCTGATTGGTATTTTCTCAACATTGATACATGGAAGACATTGTGAATCTTGGATAGTTCTGGTGGCAGGGCTAACGTGAAGTCTAGAGACCCAGTCTTCTCAATAATCTCATAAGGGTCTATGTATCTTAGACTGAGCTTGCCCTTTTTACCAAATCTTAAAACCTCTTTCCATGGAGATACGTAAGCATATCATATCACTCAAATGTGTATCATAGTTGCCTAACAGGACTGAGCTTGCCCTTTCCGTATAGCTTTTCTTCCTGTCTTGAGCTGCCTTGAGTCTCTGCTTCACCAATTTAACCTTGTTGACTGTAGCTTGTAATAACTCAGGTCCCAAAAGTCTCCTTTCACCTTCCTCATCCCAAAAAATAGGAGTTCTGCACCTCCTACCATACAAAGATTCATAAGGTTCCATTTGAATTCCTGAGTGGTAGGAATTATTGTAGGCAAACTTAATTAAAGGTAAATGATCATCCTATGAACCTTTGAAGTCCATAACACAAGATCTTAACATTGCCTCCAATGTCCGTGTTGTCACCTCTAATTGGCCATCAGTCTGTGGTTGGAAAGCTGTGCTAAAATTCAATTTGGTTCCCAAAGCCTCTTGTAAGCTTTCCCAGAATGTGGAGGTAAATCTGGGATCTCTATCCAAGACTATAGAACTTGGAATCCCATAAAGCTGGATTATTTCATCTACGTATTTCTTAGCCAAAGCTTTCAAAGAATCTACTTGTCTAATTAGCAAGAAATATGTTGACTTGGTTAGCCTATCAATAATCACCCATATTGCATCTTGTTTCCTGCTAGTTCTTGGCAGTCCCATCAAGGAATCCATTGTAATCTTCTCCCACTTCCATTCAGGAATAGACAAAGGTTTAAGCTTGCCAATAGGTGCTTGATGTTCTGCTTTAACTTGCTGGCACACTAAGCATTTTTTATCATACTCTATAACATCTTTCATCATTCCTCTCCACCAAAAGTGCTATTTCAGATCTCTATACATTCTCGTATTTCCCAGGTGCATTGCATATGGAGCATTATGTACCTCATCAAGAATCTTATCTTTCAACTCAAACATATCTAGAATACATAATCTGTTACCTACCACCATCAATCCATCTTCTCTTATTTCTATTTCAGAGGGTTTACCATTTTTAATTTCTTCTCTAAGGTTGCTCAAGTACTCATTTTGCTCTTACAATTCCTTAATCTTCTCATTCAACACTGGCCTGATTCTAAAATTAGCTAATATACAACTAGATTCGACTTGCCTCAATCTCACCTTAAGTTTGGCTAATTCCTTCAACAAAGGAAGACATATCGCCTCCATATGTGCCATAGTAGATTTTTTACTCAGTGCATCCGCTACAACATTAGCTTTCCCCGGGTGGTAATCTATCATCAAGTCATAATCGTTCAGTAATTCTAACCACCTTCTTTTCCTTAGATTTAACTCTTTTTTGCTCATCAAATACTTAAGACTTTTGTGGTTTGTAAATACCTTAGGGGTGACTCCATATAAATAATGTCTCCATATTTTCAATGCAAAAATTATGGCAGCTAACTCCAAGTCGTGTGTAGGATAATTCATCTCATAAGGTTTTAATTGCCTAGAAGCATAGGCAATCACCTTATCTCCTTGCATCAACATACACCCCATTCCCTTCCTTGAGGCATCACTATATACTACATATCCACCACTACTGGAAGGTAAGATCAAAATCTGTGCGGTTGTGAGCCTATTCTTCAATTCCTCAAAGCTTTTCTGGAATTTCTCTGTCCACACAAACTTTTGATTCTTCCTTGTCAATTCGGCAAGTGGGGCTGTTATCATGGAAAAGTCCTCTATAAATCTTCTGTTATAACCAACTAAACCCAAGAAACTCCTCACTTCTGCTATATTCTTAAGTGCTTCCTATTTAACCACAACTTCTATTTGCTTGGATCCACATGTACTCCTTTTTCTGAAATTACATGTCTAAGAAACACCACTTCCCTTAGCCAAAATTCACATCTAGTGAATTTAGCATACAACTCTTTCTTCCTCGGTGTCTCCAAGGCAATCCTTAAATGTTCTTCATGCTCTTTGTCACTCTTGGAATAAACCAATATATCATCAATCAAGACTATGATAAATCGGTTTAAGAAAGGCTTGAAGACTTTATTCATTAAGCCCATGAAAGCTGTAGGGGCATTCGTTAATCCAAAGGGCATTACTAAGAACTCAAAATGCTCATATCGTGTTCTAAAAGCAATCTTTGACACATCGGACTCCCTTATTCTCAAGTGGTGGTAACTTGATCTCAAATCTATTTTGGAGAAAACCCTTGCCCCTTGCAATTGATCAAACAAATCATCTATGCGTGGGAGCAGATGTCTATTCTTGATAGTGACATGATTAAGCTTCCTGTAGTCCACACACATTCTCAACGATCCATCTTTCTTCCTACTCTTCTAACTGCTCTTTAAGCTCCTTTAATTCTACCGGGGATATTCTATAAGGCAGAATTGATATCGGTGCAGTACCTAGAAGAAGCTCGATATGAAACTCAATTTCTCTAGGTGGAGGTAGTCTTAGTAATTCCTCTAGAAAGACATCCGGGAATTCTATGACCACAGGAATTTCTTTCAACTTTCCTCCATCTACCTTCGTGTCTATAACATATGCCAAGAATCCTTCAGACCCTTTCCTCGTCATTTTCTCTACTGTCAGAGCCGAAATAATTCTAGGCGGGCTTCCTTTCCTGTCTCCCATAAACACCACCTTTCTACCTTTTTTCAAATCAAACTCTACTGTCTTTTATTTGCAATCTAAATTGGCATTATATTTTTCGAACGTTTCCATGCCCAAAATCACATCTAATCCCCCCATCTTCAATGGTATTAAATCCACCGCTAATTGTTCTCCACCAATATATATTTCACAGTCTTTATAAACTTGACTAATAATAATATACTGGCCAATTAGGGTACTAACATCAAGGGACTATCTAATGGGCTCAAACTTCTACCATGCATAATTCTACTTGACAAAAAAAATGAATGAGTAGACCTGGGATCAATTAAAATAATAACATCATCATTAAACAATTTAACCATACCTGTCACAACCTCTGAAGCTGTTTTTGTGTCCTCCCTCGTCGTTGCGAACACCCTAGCTGGTGCTTGCCCCTGGGTCTTCCTGAAGGACACTTTCTTGGCTGCATCAGAACTTCCGACTTCTGTTGCAATTTTGTGTCCCACAGTCTTAGCCCTTTTTGAAGCTTGCATTTGAGTTCCCTTTCTTCTTGCATACTGCAGGCACTCTTTAGCCATGTGCCCTTTTTCTCCATAGTTGAAACAAGCTCCCGTCAGCCTATAGCACTCCCCTTTATGGAATTTACCGCAATGATTACACTTAGGAATGGGTGGCTTATCTCCCTCTCCCCTTTTACTGCCTCCTGCCGTTAAGGCTTGATGAGAAACAGTTCTCATCTATCTGGACCTGCTTGCACCACTGCTCCTATCCTCAGACTGTACGGGGAAAGTCCTGGCACTCCTCTCTGACATAGGAGCACCACCTCCCCTCCTGAACTGTTCTCTCCTATTTCTCTTTCTGTTCACGATGCTTTTTATATTCTCCACATTCTCAACCCTTAATGCCGCTTTAACCAGCTGTTGAAAGTGGAGAAATTCTAGGCCACCCCTTTTTCCCTGATGGCTAAAGGCAATCCTGTTTCAAACCTACGGCACTTAGCCACTTCACTCATCATCATCTCAGCTGTATATTAGGACAGTTGCGTAAATCTGCGCTCATATTCGTTCACTCTCATCTCCCTCTGGGTGAGACTCAGAAATTCCCTTTACTTCTGCTGGATATATACCTCAAACAAATGTTTCTTCTTATAAACAGCTATGAAATCCTTCTATGCCAACATTAGTGTTTTCATCTAACTTCCCAGTACACTTTCTCACCAATGCAGAGCATCTCCCTGTATCAAGCTTGTAGCATATTTGACTTTTTCATCGTCCTCACAGTCCATTTGCTCCAATATCCTTTCTGTCTTCCTCAACCATGTTTCAACTTCTTCTGGATCAGTTATTCCATAAAAATCCACTGCCCCATACTTCCTAAGCTTATCAAACTGCTTTCCCTTCTTAGCTAGGCTGGAGCAGAAGTTTGCGGCATTTAGCCCATGGCCTAGACAAAAGCCTGAGCAAAGACCTGGAATAGTCTAGGATCCACGGGAATAGACACTTGCTCTTGTGGAAGAGGTGACTCCTGTGTTTGGGACAGAGGGCCCACTACCATGCCTTACAGAAGCCTCAACATTTCCTGGGGCTCTAGATTCATCAGTACCCTCCCCTCTTGATGGAGAGTAAGGTGCAATAAATCCTTGAAAAACTCCTCGTGTTCTTTTATGAGGTGGCATCTTACGTCTTCAATTTAAACACTAATGATTAGCTTACGTTTCATTTTAATCTTATTTCCTTCATGTATGCATGATATGCATGTCACTTAATGTAATCAAGCAATTCACAATGCAAACAATTAATCACACATCATAATAATTTATACCACTACGTATTCTAAGCCTAGGAATCCTTTAAAACCCTAAGCTCTGATATCAAAGATGTTGGGCCCGGGTCTCGTTACTTATCCCAAGGAAACAAAACGAGACGGTTAGGTGAAGATCGTGTGAGAGGAAAGTTGGAAGCTTCAGTTTGTAAGGAAAAATTCAGTATCAGCGTTGGCAGGTTCACCGCAGCAAAGTAAGTGTTTCGTTGCAGCGAAACTAAGGAATACGACTATTGACCTTTTGAGAAAATTTGGCTGTGGCGAAAGTCTGGCTTCGCGTGGTGAAGTTCCAAGGTAGAGCAAATGCACCGTTAGGGAAAAATGCTCCGCGGTAAAAGTTTGGCTTTGCCGTGGTGAAGTTTCTAGATTAAACACTAGCACCTCTCGAGAAAAATACGTCGCGGAGAAAGTCTGGCTTCGCCGCGGCGAAGTTACAAGATTGAGTCAAAAACACCTTTTAGGAAAGGTTTGCCGTGACCAAGGTCTGGCTTTGCCGTGGCGAAATCTTTGAATTCGCAACCCATAACTCAACAAACTAACACTAATTTTGCACATACGATTCCACAACCCTTAACAGCTCAACAAAAGATAAACATGAATATAATCAAAAGGAACTTCTTCCATTCATAATCTTATTACTAAATCGAAATAGAGTTTGAGCCTAGCTTTAATTACATATCAACAACCACTTTAATAACTCAATACAAAATACAAATGGATGCTCATGTTTGGTATGCTTAAAAAGCTACCCAAAAATAGTCGAACTAACATAGTTACAAAAGTGAGCTACCTTGGAGTTTACCAAAGCCTTTCAAGGATCAACAAGATTCTTGTTATGCACCTGAGGAGTGAAAAATAATGGGTTGAGCTACGAAGCTCAGTGGCTAATATATTTATAGCCATTGGAAATGAGCCACACAATCAAGCATATATATATATATATATAGACACACACACACATACACACACGCACATCTATATCTCATTTTAATCTAGCAATTCAATCATCACTCAAAGGCTCATAGTTAGGGACACTATCACATAAAACATATCACATATATTTAACCATCAAAACAAAATACTCAAATGCGTATCGTACTTGACAAATTAGAGATGAAATGCATAACATAATGGCTTGAGAGTCCTATGTATCGAAGTGAAGAAATCGAAGATTACACCATGAACTAAATGAGTCTGTTTCTTAGGAGCTCATAAGCGATAAGCAGGCAGCCGGGATAAGGCTTTAAGTTAACGTGCACGTGACGAACGAAATGGTATCTCTCTTGCCCAAACACAAGCAAATTTTTTTGCTCAATTCGTTCCATCACATATTCACATTCTCATACTTCTTATGTTATTTCCTCTTTTAATTATACCAAATGTCATAACATCATTCAAGCATAACATGAGAATAAATCATAACGCATTTTTCCGACAATCACAATAATTCAAAATCAAGTAATTAAGCATACACACATAGGTTAGAAATTTTACCCATCTCCAAATTCACTATAAACATATTACCTACCTAATTTGCTTAGAAATCCAAACTAAAGTTTGCCTTTCTTCGTTTCCTTCAAATAAATCAAATTTCCATTCAAACCCATGTTCAAATAAAAAATCCATAAAGCTTCAATAATTAAGAATAAATAAAAATTGAGCTTAGACTCAATCTACCCATAGGCTATCTAGGTTAGAAAAACTAAAACCTAATTTAGAAATCCATGAAAATCAAAATGGGTTATTGGTTCTTTTCTCTCTCCCTTTATTTCCAACACAAAACTCATTTCTCTACTTCTTTTCTACCCAAACAAGAAGAAAAGATGTTGAAAATTTACTTAAAACAAGTTGATTTCTCTTCCTTGTTCTTCCTTCTCCTTCTCCACGTTCTCTTCTTCTTTCCTAGCTTCTTCCACGATTTCTTCTCTTCTTTTCACATTTTTCTCTCTTCTTTCTCATTTCAAGATTACTTTCTGTCTTGTTTCTCCAATTTTGCCCTTCTTCATTTAATGTAATGCCTATTAGCTCCTTTAGTCTATTAACTACCATATTATACTTATAACATTTCTATTCTAAATTCTAATTTCTACTTATGCTTGCTAAATTAATGGACTAAACTCTAAGAGAATAGAATAAAATAAATCAATAAATAAAATAAATAAAAAATTAAAAAATTTAGGGACATGTAGTATTTGATGAAGCACTATCATCAATAATAGTAGCTGATTCAGATGATGAAGAGCATCTTTTGATTCCTAAAAATACAATGGAGAATCAAATTACACCAATAATACCCTCAGAAGTACAAAATCAAAAAGGTCCCTTTGAAGCTAGAACAAAGCGGGCTCCTTCATCTCAGTAGGAGCCTATACAACGACAAACACCGAGAGAATGGAGAGGTCTTGATACACATCAATAAATTCTGGGAGATCCTTCTAAAAGTCAAAGAACAAGATCATTGTTCAAGAATAAAATTTTGACTCTCATCTCACAAATAGAACCAAAGATCGTTAAAGAGGCCCTTACTGAAGAAAACTGGGTTTCAACCATAAAAGTCAAACTGAATCATTTTGAAAAAAACAAAGTTTGGAATCTAGTACCTCGTCCTCAAAACAAGTCAATCATTGGGACTGCATGGGTATTTCGAAACAAACTTGACGAAAATGGTAAGGTGGTAAGGAACAAAGCTAGACTTGTAGCTCAAGGTTACAATCAACAGGAAGGTATTGATTTTGATGAAACTTATGCACCTATTGCTAGATTGGAATCGAATATAATTTTACTTGCCTTTGCATGCTGTAAAAACTTTAAGTTGTTCCAAATGGATGTTAAAAGAGCATTCTTAAATTGTTACATTAATGAAGAAGAATTTATTGAGCAACTTCCAGGTTTTGAGGGTGAAAACCCATTGGATTACGTGATGAAGTTAACCAAAGCTCTGTATGGTTTAAAGCAGGCTCCTCAAGCATGGTATGAGAGGTCGATAAAACCTAATTTATTAAGAGAAAGGAGAATGATTTACTCATAATGCAAATATATGTTGATGATATCTTATTTGGTGCTACTAATCCATCCTTTTGTGAAGAATTATCAGCATTGATACAAAGGGAGTTTGAAATGAGCATGTTAGGAGAATTATAATTCTTTCTCGGATTACAAATCAGACAAATAGAAAAAGGAATCTTCACTAGCCAAGACAAATACAAAAAGGAACTCATCAAGAAATATCATTTTGAGAATGCCAAACCGATGGGTACTCCCATGTACATTGGAATTAAACTTGGTAAAGAAGAAGAAGGCAAAGCTACGGATGAGACAAAGTATAGAGGAATGATTAGATCATTACTATATCTTACAAGCTTAAGACCAGACAGTGCTTAGTGCGTGTCTTTGTGCACACTTTCAATCAAATCCAAGAGAATCTTTCAATATCTCCATGGAACTATAGACTTTAGACTATGGTATCCAAAAACTGATTCATTTGATATAGTGGGCTATTATGATGCAGATTATGTAGGGGATAAAGTTGATCGAAAAAACACTAGTGGTGACTGTCAATTTCTTAGAGGAAGTCAAGTATCTTGGTTCTGTAAGAAGCAAAATTGCACTGTTCTTTTGACGAGAGAAGCAGAATACATAGTTGCTGCTAATTGTTGTGCTCAAATCTTATTAATGAAGCATCATATTGGACCCCGATTCCGGAGCCCAACGGACTGACACATAAACCTTGCCCATATACTTAACTTTGACCACTTTTGGTCCGAATGCTATGACTCTTAACTTAGAAGTTAAATTGAGTTCGTTTTGTTACTATAAGAAAGAAAATATATAATACTATAGCTCTCATGAAAGTCCCAAAACCAGACGTTTCTCTTATAAAAACCCAAAATGAACAGTAACTGCTTAACGGACACGAATGGACTCAAAAGTACTATTTCGACAGAATGTGTCTGTTAAACGGACACCCCTGTCCGTTTGACGGACATGGTTTGGCTTAAAACACTATTTCAACAGAATGTGTCCGTTAAACGGACATGGCTTGGCTTAAAACACTATTTCAACAGAATGTGTCCGTTTAACGGACATGGGAATTCACCAAAATTCCCATGCCATTTTCCAAACTTGCCCAAACCTGTCACTTATCATAACACATACATATTCACTAAATTGACCTGTTATAGTGTCTAAACACTTC
>JAOQMQ010084399.1:0-19688 GCA_027563845.1 Erythroxylum subrotundum | reverse complement strand
TAGTGAGCCTTTCTTTAATTACAAGCCACAAAGTAAATGAGAATCTTGGAATAATAAGAAGCCTGTTCTACTTAAGATAATATCAGTTTGCAGTCATTTCCTAGCTCCTAATCATACATACTATATTTATATCTCATAATTGATGCAGTTTTGCTCGATATTTTATACTCTTATTGTATGTTTGATGTTAATTAACATTGGGTTTGTTTTTAATTGCTTGATAATTTTGCAATTTGCATGAATTTAACATTAATTTTGTCAATTTTATGTAACTGTGAAATTAGGGTTTTAATTTCAAATTTAGGATTAAAAGTTTGTAATTTAACAATTAGGTTAGCTTAATTTGTTGATTACAATATTTCTAAGTTTAATTTTGAGATTAATTAGATTGCTAATTAATTTTCTAATTATTTCTTTAATTTATTGTTTTTATTTATTAATTGGTGTAAAGTTATTAATTATTTTTATATGTTTTAGTTGTTTTGCCATTTTGTTTTCACAATTAAATATTTAGCAAGCACAATAAACTTTAAGTTTGGGGAGAAGGATAGGCACATAATTTATCTGCAAAATTTTCTCATATATTTAAAATTTCAGGCACAAATGATGAAATCACAGTGAGAAAAGGAGATCCCCAGGAAGCGACAAAGAGGAAAAAGTTCCTCAACTTCAGCTCAGCCCCAGAGCGATCGAGGATGTTATTGTTCAATGTTAGGGCCCAAGAGGAATAGTACCTGAGGCTAAAGGATTAGAAGTTCAATACTAACCAATTCATCGATTGGGAGGCATTAGAGCAAGTTGGCGTAGCCCAACTAGTTTGGGGACTTTGTCAACGTTGGCACATGGCCCTAACTTTTCGAGATTAAGGAACTAGCCTACAGAGAGCTTACAATAGAGTTCCTCTCCACATTTTTTATGGACAGAGGTAACTACGATAGGGATTGTCCAAATACCGTCCAGTTCTAGATGATGAGAGAAATGTTTCAGATGAGCTACATGGAATTCTTCATCACAATGGGTCTTTCTGACAGGGAGTAAATGAGGACACAGGAGTACCTTGCACTGCAGACAGAATTTCCTTATGGATTGTCCCCTTGGAAGTTTTGGCGTACGATCAACACAGAAGATGACTGCGACCCAAACAAGTCTAAGGCTTCTACATTACCACATCCAGCGCTCAGATACATCCACTGTATTTTGAGTCATACGCTGAGCGGTCAGGGTGATAACTGGGCAGTCATTGGGAACATAGACGTGTACTACCTTATGTGAACAGACTGGCACGATGGATGGGTTTATTTGATGAACTAGCACTAGTGCAGCGAAGAGTACCATGGTGGCATTTAACTTGGCAGTGATACCACATATGCGCATGGTACGCGAACATCAGACTCCCATAAGCAATATCTATAGACTTATCGGAGAACCTGATGAGCTAGTAATGGAGGGTAGAGCATAGTCTGCTCCACTGTAACCATAGCCACCACCACCCAAGATAAGAGATGAAGCACCAGAGTAAAATATTTTTAGAGGTGCAAAGTTAGGATGCAAAACCTAGCTCAATTAAAGATAGGATCATTAGAGAGATGGGCCAGAATGTGGGAACTTAAAAGATTATTTGTTTGATCCCGAACTTTTCTTAGAAGACTAGAACTATTAAATGAAAATTTTTGGTGATTAGTCATGAGTAATGAAAAAATTTTGAACCAAGAAATGATAGACAAGAGTAAAGTAGGGAATGAGAAATGTGGATAGATTCATGATTTGCTAGGGTGTTTTTGATGGATAAGAGATTTTGAAACAGCAGAATTAAGGTGAAAGTTAGAAGTAGAATAAAAGAAAAAATTAAGTTGAGAATGAGGAGTAAATGAAGTAGTGAAGGTGATCGTGATATGAGTTGTGTTAAGGAAAGATTTTGAAACAAATTGGTAGTTGATCTAGAAAATGTTTACTGAGTATGCTTCAGTCTTTTAGCCACAACTTTTTCTCTAGTTATCCAAATGAGATTATTTTTGATTTGGATTAAACTGGAAACATATGGCTATATTTCTTATGAAGACATAGAATTTCAATTCTGTCTCTAAGAGTCTCAAAATTTCATGAAGTTGAGAACTGGGTGCAGTACATTACTGGATGAATTGTAAGTTCGTATTCTAAATTCAGGGGAAATTCTGGATTGATATAGACAGAATTAGACAAAGTTATGTCCAGAAAGTTGTAGGTCTTTCTTTTATCTTTCCAACAGTATATAGTATGAAAATTTTGGACATCTGAGCTGAAAGTTATGGCCCTTATAAGGGAAGATGTTCAAGAGTGAAGTTACATCTTTTATGTTTTTGCTTCTTCTGTGATGATGTCATCATCTTCTGTGTTTTGCTTCTTCTATGATGACGTCATCATCTTCTGTGTTGAAAGTTATAGCAATTTTCCCCTTCCTTCTGTCTTTTTGCTATCTTCTGTCCTTTTTGCTATCTTATGTCTTTTTGGCCTATTTTCTGTTCTATTTTTGACCCGTCAGAAGCTAGAATTGGTCTTTGAGGTCTTCATGAAAGTTGTATATCTTGAAGTCCTCTTTCGTACCATATCAGGAACACCTTGATCAGATATCTGTAGGGAAAGTTAAAGCAATTTCCCCCATCCTTCTGTCGTTTTGCTATCTTCTATCTTTTTGGCCTATTTTCTGTTCTATTTTTGACCCCTCAGAAGATATAATTGGTCTTTGAGATCTGCATGAAAGTTGTATATCTTGAAGTTCTATTTTAAACCATATGAAGAATACCTTGATCAGATATCTGTAGGGAAAGTTATAGCAATTTTCCCCTTCCTTCTGTCTTTTTGCTATCTTCTGTCCTTTTTGCTATCTTATATCTTTTTGGCCTATTTTCTGTTCTATTTTTGACCCGTCAGAAGCTAGAATTGGTCTTTGAGGTCTTCATGAAAGTTGTATATCTTGAAGTCCTCTTTCGTACCATATCAGGAACACCTTGATCAGATATCTGTAGGGAAAGTTAAAGCAATTTCCCCCTTCCTTCTGTCTTTTTGCTATCTTCTGTCTTTTTGGCCTATTTTCTGTTCTATTTTTGACCCCTCAGAAGATATAATTGGTCTTTGAGATCTTCATGAAAGTTGTATATCTTGAAGTTCTATTTCGAACCATATCAAGAACACCTTGATCAGATATCTGTAGGGAAAGTTATAGCAATTTTCCCCTTCCTTCTGTCTTTTTGTTATCTTCTATCTTTTTGGCCTATATTCTTTTCTATTTTTGACCCCTCAGAAGATAGAATTGGTCGTTGAATTTTTCATGAAAGTTGTAGATCTTGAAGTCCTCTTTTGATCCATATCAAGAAAACCTTGATCAGATATCTGTAGGGAAAGTTATAGCAATTTTCTCCTTCCTTCTGTCTTTTTGATATCTTCTGTCTTTTTGCTATCTTCTATTCTATTTTGGACCCCTCAGAAGATACAATTGGTCTTTGAGGTCTTCATGAAAGTTGTATATCTAGGAGTCCTCTTTCGAACCATATCAAGAACACCTTGATCAGATATCTGTAGGGAAAGTTATAGTAATTTTCCCCTTCCTTCTATCTTTTTGGCCTATATTCTGTTCTATTTTTGACCCCTAAGAAGATAGACTTGGTCTTTAAGGTCTACATGAAAGTTGTAGAGCTTTAAGTCCTCTTTCTAACCATATCAAGAAAAAATTGATCAAATATCTGTAGGGAAAGTTATAGCGAATTTCCCCTTCCTTCTGTCTTTGTGCTATCTTCTGTCTTTTTGTCCTATCTTACGTTCTATTTTGGACTCCTCAGCAGATAGAATTGGTCTTTGAGGTCTTCTTGAAAGCTATAGATCTTGAAGTTCTCTTTCGAACCATATCAAGAACACAATGATCAAATATCTGTAGTGAAAGTTATAGCAATTTTTCCCTTCCTTCTGTCTTTTTGCTATCTTCTATCTTTTTGACCTATCTTCTATTCTATTTTTGACCCCTCAGAAGATAGAATTGGTCTTTTAGGTCTGCATGAAAGTTGTAGATCTTGAAGTTCTTTTTTGAACCATATAGAGAACACCTAAATCTGATATTTTTAGAGAAAGTTATGCCAATTGGAAAATATCTTCTGTGTTACTGTTTATAAACATCTTCTGGGTTACTGTTCACTTTATATCTTTTGTTCCTATTTTTGACCCTTCAAAAGATAGGATCTATCTTTGAGGTCTTCATAAAAGTTGTACATCTTGAAGTCCTATTTCAAACCACCCAAAGAAAACCCCAATACAATGTCTATAGTTGAAGTTATGTCAATTGTACCAAGATAGGTTCAATATGATTGAGGACAAAACCTTGTTTGATTGAGGACATTCGAATGACTTGATTCTTGAACCAATGAGCTCGTAAGTTATTGCCCTACATCTCTACGAAAAATCATAGCCATATGAAATGAATTGAGAAAGATTGAGTGAAAAACGTGGGACAGGTACAGTTAGTGTGATCTTAAATAATATGAACTGGATATTTTACTGAACATACTTTAGTATTTTAATGATTTCTAGATTTGTAGAAATCCAAATGAGATGATTTCTGATATGTGGTAAACTAGAGACATAAAGCTACAAATTATCTGAAGGAAGTGAATTGTAATTCAGTCCCTAAGACTTTCAAGTTCTGGATGGAAGTTGTGCATAGTTTACTATTTTGGACAAGAGCAGTTCAAAAATGTTTGAAGTATATCTTTTGAGTCACTAAACCAAATTGAATGATGTTGGTGGCATTAGAAACATAAGACAACGGGGGACATTTTTATGGAAGAAAGTGTTATGTTAGAATGTTCAAGGGTACTTTTGGCAAGACACTTAAGTATAAAAACACAAGGCATAAATGGAAGGGCAAATGGGACAATTCTCAATCATTAAGGGCATAATTGGAAGAAGAGGTGTTGTCTTGCTGATAAATGAAGAAGAAAAAAGTGAATGGAGGGATAAGCAGAAGAGAATAACGAAAATGAGTAAGAAAGGAAAAGAGAAAGTGTTATGAAGAAGAGAGAGAAATACGAAGAGAAGAAGAGAAGGAGAGAAAGAAGAGAAAACAAGCTAGGGTTTAATTTTCCTTAGCCTTCAAGAGAGATTTTGAGGTTATTCAAGAAGAAGAAAAAGGTAGAGGAAGAGAAGAGTTTTCCTTTGAGCTAAAGATCCCTTCATTTGGTGAATAATGAAGGTAAGATCATTTTAAATCTCTTGGATTTTTGGAAGGATTTTAGTTCATGGAGTTTAGAAAATGTTTAGGTTTAAGTATTTTAGAACCAATTTTATTGATTGTGCTTTGAGGGATTTTCAATTGAAAACCCTACTGAGTGGGATTTTTGTTATTGTATAAAGGGATCAAGAGAGACATGAGGAACAAGAGAAGAAGCATTTTGAGCAAGTAGTCTTTAAGGAAGGAAATCAAGTGGGTTACATGTTTATAATAGAGTAAATAGGCCACTTTTGTATTCTCTTTGAATCAAAGAAATTTCATGATTTCATTTGCATCATAAATGTGCATTTATTGCTCTTTAAATGTTTTGAGAAAGTGCTATATTTTTGGTATATGAATTGGGTTATTTATTTAAGAGATGATTTTGAAAGGATATCAAGTTTATAAAATCAAGTTTCGGAAAAGTGCCAAGTTGGGCAACAAGTTTTCAAGATTTCGAAATACATGTTATGTGGGTTTGTGGTGGTCCCCTAAGTTAAGTCACGTATACGTTGATCAAGTTAAAGGCTTCTCTCGCCTGCCCGCTAGTGACATGGAGCTCCTTCATTAATTCCCATAAGTTCACGGCTACATAGGATCATTAAATGAAAATGTGTAGTACGTTCTATTTTTGGATCCACCCGAACCATTCTGATGTGCTTATGTGCTTATGATATGTGAACAAGTTTGATGCATTCATGTTTTGTGGTTTGTAAATTTGACTACATGATGAGAATTTAAGAAACAAGTGCCTTATGGATTTCAACAAGAGTTTTCTATGACAAATGAATGTTTTCAATGGTTTTTGCTTATTTTTCTGTTATGAACTATTACCCACAAGCTTTCAAGCTCAACCCCTTTTTGTCCCATCTTCAGGTGATAGCTAAGATATCTAGTGATCAGGGGCCTAAGGAAATTTCTTCAAATTTGTTTTTTTTTTGTATTTTGTAATAAGTCAATGGTGTGGCTTTGATATGTAAATAAAGTTTTTCAAACTCTGTTGCTTTAGTAGTGAAATAATAGATTGAGGTAGTTTCGGTTGTATAATCCTTGTAAAATGGGTGAGTTGAAGTAATAAGATTGTTTTGATGTCTGACTATTTATGGGCACGCCACCGTTGTGGAATGATGCCTAATAAGGGTTCATGGAAAGAACCCTATATGATAATGCGCGCAGTTTCATGATCTCGCAAGCGTTGGATTCTGGAAACAAGCGGGGTCCAACAGTTGTGGTATCAAAGCAAGATGATGAACCGATGATAGTCAAGAAAATTCCATTGGATTAAGCTCACGTTTCATGATCCGAAGTTGGGCTCCGGAAACGGTGCCCAATATGTATGGTATCAGAGCAAGAGTTGGGTTCCATAAACGGTGCCCAACATTAGTGGTATCAGAGCACCAGTATTAGGATCTTACATGAGCAACTTTCAGAATATGTGTCAATCGCAAAAGTGATTGTTAAGAGTTCGGGCCAATAGAATTAGTGAGAAATATGGCGTATTATGACATGTTAGACATAGATTCAATACTTGTGATTTTGTTATCGAATGAGGTAGCGAAATTTCGTCGTGGATATGTATTTGAATTGATATGGATGTAAAAAGGTTTTCATGAATTGACTAAGAAAGAAATAGAGACATAGGTGGAAATGACAAGATTTAAGGTATACAAGTAAAGTGGAATTGAAGGATTGAACTAGGAATTGAAAATGATTGTTTAATTGGTGTAATAAGAGTTATAATCCGGTAGAAGATTATGTTAGCGAATTTGATATCAGAATTTTAAGATGGCTATATGTTTATGCTTCTAAATTGATTAGGAATGTACGTATAGGAAGTGAAACGAATGATAGTGATATATGTAGAAGTTCTCAATGTTATTATGAATACATATCTGATCATGTTGTTATACTGGTGAATAATATGATTGAGTATATATGAGATCTATATTTGGATATGGAGTAGGAAATTGAGATAACACTATTGCTAATGTGAGGAGAACTTAGACCCACATTATATTCTATGAGAATAGTCGAAGGAGGTATAAATTAGATTTTGATGAATGTGTTACCAAAGTTAGTTGCAAATAAATTGAAATGTGAGGAGAAATTAGTATGAATGACCAAGCATTAGAATAAACTAATGTGAAATATGAGGAACTCGTTAAGAAAGTGAATGATAAAATTAGCGATTGAAAGACCGAGTGAGTCTTTTGACTATGATTATTTGAAATAAATTATTCAAGTGAAGAAGTTACTAAGGAGACTGAGGAAAACCTAAGACAATGTCACCACCATTTGGTTGACCACTCAGGTAAGAATTTCGAGGACGAATTTTTTTTAGGGGGAGAGTTATTAGACCCCGAACTTTTCTTAGAAGACTAGACCTACTAAATGAGAAATTTTGGTGATTAGTTATGAGTAAAGAACAAATGAATGAAAAATTTTTGAACCAAGAAATGATAGACAAAAGTAAAGTAGGGAATGAGAAATGTGGATAGATTTATGATTTGCTAAGGTGTTTTTTGCAGATAAGAGATTTTGAAACGGGAAGAATTAAGGTGAAATTTAGAAGTAGAATAAAAGCAAAAATAGTTGAGAATGAGGAGTAAATGAAGTAGTGAATGTGATCTTGATATGAGTTGTGTTAAGAAAAGATTTTGAAACAAATTGGTAGTTGAACTGGAAAATGTCCACTGAGTATGTTTAAGCCTTTTAGCCACAACTTTTTCTCTAGTTATCCAAATGAGATGATTCTTGATTTTGATTAAACTAGAAACATATATATATATATATATATATATATATATATATATTTCTTATGAAGATATCGAATTTCAATTCTGTCTCTGAGAGTCTCAAAATTTCATGAAGTTGAGAATTGGGTGCAGTACATTGGTGGATGAATTGTAAGTTCGTATTCTGACTTCAGGGGAAATTCTGGATTGATCTAGATAGAATTAGACAAAGTTATGTCAAGAAAGTTGTAGGTCTTTCTTCTATCTTTCCAACAGTATATAGTATGAAAATTTTGGACATCTGAGCTGAAAGTTATAGCCCTTATAAGGGAAGATGTTCAAGAGTGAAGTTGCATCTTCTATGTTTTTGCTTCTTCTATGATGACGTCATCATCTTCTGTGTTTTGCTTCTTCTGCCTTTTTGCTTCTTCTGTGATGTCATCATCATGTTTTGTGTTTCGCTTCTTCTACTTTTTTGCTTCTTCTGTGATGACGTCATCATCTTCTGTGGTTTGTTTCTTCTGCCTTTTTGCTTCTTCTGTGATGACGTCATCATCTTCTGTGTTTTGCTATCTTCTATCTTTTTGGCCTATATTATGTTCTATTTTTGACCTCACAAAAGATAGAATTGGTCTTTCAAGTCTTCATAAAAGCTGTAGATCTTGAAGTCCTCTTTCTAACCATATCAAGAACACCTTGATCAGATATCTGTAGGGAAAGTTATAGCAATATTTCCTTCCTTCTGTCTTTTTGCTATCTTCAGTCTTTTTAGCCTATTTTCTGTTCTATTTTTGACCCCATAGAAGATAGAATTAGCCTTTTAAGTCTTCATGAAAGTTGTAGATCATGAAGTTCTCTTTCTAACCATATCAAGAACACCTTGATCAGATATCTTTAGGGAAAGTTATAGCAATTTTCCTTTTCCTTCTGTCTTTTTGCTATCTTTTATCTTTTTGGCCTATATTCTGTTCTATTTTTGACCACTCAGAAGATAGAATTGGTCTTTGAGGTCTTCATAAAAGTTGTAGATATTCAAGTCTTCTTTTGAACCATATGAAGAAAACCTTGATAAGATATCTGTAGGAAAAGTTATAGCAATTTTGCCCTTCCTTCTATCTTTTTGCTATCTTTTGTCTTTTTGCTATCTTCTATCCTTTTGGCCTATCTTTTGTTCTATTTTTGACCCCTCAAAAATATAGAATTGGTCTTTGAGGTATTCATAAAAGTTGTAGATATTGAAGTCCTCTTTTGAACCATATCAAGATCACATTGATCAGATATCTGTAGGGAAAGTTATAGTAATTTTACCTACCTTCTGTCTTTTTGCTATCTTCTATCTTTTTGGCCTATATTCTGTTCTATTGTTGATCCCCAAGAAGATAGAATTGGCCTTTGGGATCTTCATAAAAGTTGTATATTTTGAAGTCCTCTTTTGAACCATATCAAGAACACCATGATTAGATATCTGTAGGGAAAGTTATAGCAATTTTCCCTTACCTTCTGTCTTTTTGCTATCTTTTTGTCTTTTTGGCCTATCTTCTGTTATATTTTTGACTCCTCAGAAGATAGAATTGGTCTTTGAGTCTTCATGAAAGTTGTAGATCTTGAAGTTCTCTTTTGAACCATATGAAGAATACGTTGATCAGATATCTGTAGTGAAAGTTATAACAATTTTCCCCTACCTTCTGTGTTTTTGCTGTCTTCTGTCTTTTTGCTATATTCTGTTCTATTTTTGACCCCTCAAAAGATAGAATTGGTCTTTGAGGTCTGCATAAAAGTTGTATATCTTGAAGTCCTCTTTTGAACCATATCAAGAACACATTGATCAGATATCCGTAGGGAAAGTTAGAGTAATTTCCCCCTACCTTCTGTCTTTTTGCTATCTTCTATGTTTTTGGCTTATATTCTGTTCTATTTTTGACCCCTCAGAAGATAGAATTGGTCTTTGAGATCTGCATGAAAGTTGTAGATTTTGAAGTCCTCTTTTGAACCATATCAAGAACACCTTGGTCTGAATATTTGTAGGGAAAGTTATAACAATTTCCCTACCTTCTGTCTTTTTGTTATCTTTTGTCTTTTTGGCCTATCTTCTGTTCTATTTTTGACAATTGGTCTTTTAGGTCTGCATGAAAGTTGTAGATCTTGAAGTTCTTTTTTGAACCATATAGAGAACACCTAAATCTGATATTTTTAGAGAAAGTTACGCCAATTGGAAAATATCTTCTGTGTGACTGTTCATAAACATCTTCTGGGTTACTGTTCACCTTATATCTTTTGTTCCTATTTTTGACCCTTCAAAAGATAGGATCTATCTTTAAGGTCTTCATAAAATTTTTAGATCTTGAAGTCCTCTTTCAAACCACCCAAAGAAAACCCCAATACGATGTCTATAGTGGAAGTTATGTCAATTATACCACGATAGGTTCAATATGATTGAGGACAAAACCTTGTTTGATTCTTTCGATCATAACTTTATCATCCGACATTCAAATGACTTGATTCTTGAACCATTGGGCTCGTAAGATATTGGTCTACATCTCCACCAAAAATCATAGCCATATGAAATGAATTGAGAAATATTGAGTGAAAAATGTGGGACAGGTACAATTAATGTTGTGCATAGTATACTATTTTGGACAAGAGCAGTTCAAAAATGTTTGAAGTATATCTTTTGAGTCAATAAACCAAATTGAATGATGTTGGTGGCATTAGAAACTTAAGACAATAGGGGACATTTTTCTGGAAGAAAGTGTTATGTTAGAATGTTTAAGAGTACTGTTGGCAAGACACTTAAGTATAAAAGGCATAAGGCATAAATGAAAGGGCAAATGGGACAATTCTCAATCATTAATGGCATAACTGGAAGAAGAAGTGTTGTCTTGCTTATAAATGAAGAAGAAAAACGTGAATGGAGGGATAAGCAGAAGAGAATAACGAAAATGAGTAAGAAAGAAAAAGAGAAAGTGTGATGAAGAAGGGAGAGAAATACAAAGAGAAGAAGAGAAGGAGAGAAAGAAGAGAAAACAAGCTAGGGTTTAATTTTCCTTAGCCTTCAAGAGAGATTTTGAGGTTATTCAAGAAGAAGAAAAAGGTAGAGGAAGAGAAGAGTTTTCCTTTGAGCTAAAGATCCCTTCATTTGGTGAATAATGAAGGTAAGATCATTTTAAATCTCTTGGATTTTTGGAAGGATTTTAGTTCATGGAGTTTAGAAAATGTTTAGGTTTAAGTATTTTAGAACCAATATTAGTGATTGTGCTTTGAGGGATTTTCAATTGAAAACCCTATTGAGTGGGATTTTTGTTATTGTATAAAGGGATCAAGAGAGAAAAGAGGAATAAGAGAAGAAGCTTTTTGAGCAAGTCAAGTCTTTAAGCAAGGAAATCAAGTGGGTTACATGTTTATAATAGAGTAGATAAGCCACTTTTGTATTCTCTTTGAATCAAAGAAATTTCATGATTTCATTTGCATCATAAATGTGCATTTATTGCTCTTTAAATGTTTTGAGAAAGTGCTATATGTTTGGTATATGAATTATATTACTGATTTAAGAGATGATTTGAAAGGATATCAAGTTTAAAAAATAAAGTTTCAGAAAAGTGCCATGCTGGGTAACAAGTTTACAAGATTTTGAAATACATGTTATGTGGGTTTGTGGTGGTCCCCTAAGTTAAGTCATGTGCACGTTGACCAAGTTAAAGGCTTTTCCCGCCTGCTCGCTAGTGGCATGGAGCTCCTTCATGGACTCCCATAAGTTCGCGGCTACACAGGACCATTAAGTGAAAATGTGTAGTACGTTTTGTTTTTTGATCTACCCAAACCATTCTGATGTGCTTATGTGTTTATGATATGTGAACAAGTTTGATGCTTTCATGTTTTGTGGTTGGTAAATTTGAATACATGATGAGAATTTAAGAAACAAGTGCGATATGGATTTCAACAAGAGTTTCTATGACAAATGAATGTTTTCAATGGTTTTTGCTTATTTTTCTGTTATGAACTATTACCCATGAGCTTTCAAGCTCACCCCTTTTTTGTCCCATCTTCAGGTGATAGCTAAGAGATCAAGTGATCAAGAGCCTAAGGAAATTTCTTCAAATTTTTTTTTTATATTTTGTAATAAGCGAATGGTGTGGCTTTGATATGTAAATAAAGTTTTTCAAACTCTGTTGTTTTAGTAGTGAAATAATAGATTGAGGTAGTTTCGGTTGTATAATCCTTGTAAAATGGGTGAGTTGAATTAATAAGATTGTTTTGATGTCTGACTATTTATGGGCATGCCACCGTTATGGAATGATGCCTAATAAGGGTTCATGAAAAGAACCCTATATGATAATACGCTCAGTTTCGTGATTTCACAAGCGTTGGATTCCAGAAACAAGCGGGCTCCAACAGTTGTGGTATCAGAGCAAGATGATGAACCGATGATAGTCAAGGAAATTCCATTGGATTAAGCTCGCGTTTCATGATTCGAAGTTGGGCTCTGGAAAAGGTGCCCAACATGTATGGTATCAGAGCAAGAGTTGGGTTCCGGAAACGGTGCCCAACAAAAACTCTTAACTTAATACATAAGAGTCGTAAAACTCTTAAATTAATATATAAGAGTCTTAACCATAAGCTTAGAATAAAATCACATCTCCACTACTAATAAACAAACTAGAAATAAAAATCAAAAAGTCTTTTAAATAGGGCATGATGGAGTTCGGGTAAAAGTATGGAAAGGATAATTAAAAAAAAGTAACAAGGTGAAGCATTATATAAATAAGGCTACATAAAACTTGATTCTTCGTAGCATAGGTCCTTTAAACAAAAATTTCATTTGGCACAAAAATAGTTCTTGTTGCTTTCTAATAAAAGTCATAACTTTTTTTGCCTTTCTTTCTTTCTTTTTTATTTTTTGTTCAATTGATACGCTTATAAAAAAAAATTCAAACTTGAACTTCAAGCAACTTTGGAGAAAATATAACATTATAACAACAATGCGCTTGAGAAGGGAAAATTTAAAGATTAGTTTACATTAAAAATTATAAGCACAATAGACCTTCTTTTTAAAATTCTTCAATATAATCCAAGTTTTATGCTATCAAGTATATGAAAATATTTAGGATTTAAAAATAAAAGAAAGTTTTCAAGAAAAATAGGGTAATTGACTTGCATCGTGGCTATTTTCAATCAAAGAAAAACCTAAGTCTCCAAATTGATTACTCGTAAGGGATAAACAAGGTATATAATAATCAAACAAAATAGACTAAAACAACTGGTTAAATATAAATGCCTTTATTAGTTTAATGCTTTTAATTTGACAATATGGTCGCAATATCAATAATGAAAGCAAGTTTTAGAATCATCAAACTTTGCAATAAACACACAATAAAGTGTAACGGAGCATAATATAATGATTATTGCTTTTAGGGTAAAAAGCTCACATTTAGGCTTAATGTGTTTAAATAATATACAATTTTTATTATGATTAACTATCTCAATAACCATAAAAAATACAACTCATAAGAGCAAATATATTGCAATCTTCATCTTTTCATATACTAACTTAACTTAGCAATCCATAATAATTTTAACAGTCAGACAAATTTTTGACTAAAATACTATTTTAGTTAATAAGAATGAATACTAAGGATTGTAATAAGCTTCATAATTGTCCCAAAACTAAAAATATCTTTAAAAATTTTATTATCATTAGAATAATAATATTCAAAATTCAATATACTCGTTTGTCGTACTTAAAGATGTAACATCTCAGATCACCCGCTTACAGATATTGTTCGCTTTGGGCCTTAGCCCAGCCAAGCCCTCATGATTTTGCTTTTCTCGAGGCCTTCCTAAGAGGTCACCCATCCTAGAACTACTCTCACCCAAGCATGTTTAATCTCGGAGTTCCGATGGGATCCGGTGCATTAGGCCATGGAAAATGCGTCTGTAAGGGAGAGGTATTCGTACCCTTATAAGGTGTACTTCGTTCCCCTCTTCAACTGATGTGGGATCTCACACTTTCTACCCCCCTTAGGGCCTAGCCCTCTTTGGGGTCTAGCTTAGCTGGCACAACGGTTCGGGTATCGGCTTTGATATCATGTCCAACATCCCAGATTACCCGATTACAGATATTATCCGCTTTAGGCCTTAGCCCAGCCAAGCCCTCACAGTTTTGCTTTTCCCGAGGCCTTCTCAGGAGGTCACTCAACCTAGTACTACTCTCACCCAAGCACATTTAACCCCGGAGTTCTGATGTGATCCGGTGCATTAGGCCATGAAAAGCGCATCTGTAAGGGAGAGGTATCCATACCCTTATAAGGTGTACTTTGTTCCCCTCTCCAACTGATGTGGGATCTCACACTCTCCACCCCCTTAAAGCCCAGCCCTCTTTGGGGTCCAGCCTAGCTGGCACGACGGTTCGAATACCAGCTCTAATACTACTTGTAACATCCCAGATCACCCGCTTACAGATATTGTCCGCTTTAGGCCTTGGCCCAGCCAAGCCCTCACAGTTTTTCTTTTCTCGAGGCCTTCCGAGGAGGTCACCCATCCTAGTACTACTCTCACCCAAGCACATTTAACCCTGGAGTTCTGATGGGATCTGGTGCATTAGACCATGGAAAAGTCGCCTGTAAGGGAGAGGTATCCGTAACCTTATAAGGCATACTTCGTTCCCCTCTCCAACCGATGTGGGATCCCACACTCTCCACCCCCCTTAAGGCCCAACCCTCTTTGGGGTACAGCCTAGCTGGCACAACGTTTCGGGTACCGGCTCTGATACCACTTGTAACATCCCAGATCACCCGCTTACAGATATTGTCCACTTTGAGCCTTGGCCCAGCCAAGCCCTCATGGTTTTGCTTTTCTCGAGGCCTTCCTAGGAGGTCACCCATCCTAGAACTACTCTCACCCAAGCACGTTTATCCTCGGAGTTCCGATGGGATCTGGTGCATTAGGCCATGAAAAATGCTTATGTAAGGGAGAGCTATCCGTACCCTTATAAGGCGTACTTCGTTCCCCTCTTCAACCGATGTGGGATCTCACATAAAGATGTATATTGTCCCTAATGTTTGCAATAAAAGCACAAATAAACATATGATCAAAGGAAAGAAAAGTGAGAAAGGAATATTGGGTCAATTTCTACTTCTATGAACAATATTGTATACAATTATAAACTTTATACCTATTTTCATTTGAAAATAAATAATAATCCTTGTAAAAGAAAAATAAAAGGGGATAAAAAGACAAAAATAAAAAGAAAAGAAAATAGAGAATAAGAATTTAGCATGGCTAAGCCTTTGATAACTATTAAGAAAAAAATAAAAAAATAAAAAAGAAACAAAATGAAAATGAAAGAAACAAAATACAACCTATTAAGTATCCTAGTTCACTCTATGCTCGTCAGTGTGATATGTTATTATTTGATTATGAATTTATTCAATAACTCTAAGTGAATATTGTTATAAAAATGTTTAAGATACTCACCTTTACTCATATATGGTTTTAGGTACAATTCGGAAGCGAAAGAGCTAAAATGAGTTGAAAGCACTATATTTGGGTCATTTTTTGAATATTTACACTCACTTGCCTTCATGGAGCCAAAAGAAGAAGAAGATTTAAAGTAAGAAGAAGACAAGAAAATGAAAAGAAATGAAGAATAAAGTATTATCATGTCTCACGACTAGCTGGGAAAGTTGCACAGTCCCGAGTGTTGAAGTAAATCATGCGTTAGTATAGACTTTACGTTCAATATACAAAATACACAAGAAAGGGGGTTGAATTGTGTATTCTTTTTCGTGAATACAAACCCCTTTTTTATATTTCTTTGAAAACTAACTTTTTCAAAGTTATTAAGTGAATATCACAACTGTTATATGAGAATAGCTTCAAGATTAAATCGCAGAAAACTTCTATATACTTGTATACGAACAATAGAAATTAAAAGTAGAGAGTTTAAAAAGTAGACACAGCGATTTTATCTTGATTCACCCCAAACCGTGGGCTACGTCCAGTCCTCGAACTCTTCTGAGATTTCACTATTCTTCTCAAGCTGTACAAGTATTCTTTCTCTACAGAGCCTCTTCAGGTCTCTTACACCAAGTATTATTTTCGTTCACTTAGCCTCTTCTGGCTTTCAGATTTTCTTCTCTCTTACAAGAAAGATATTGCAAGCTTTGTTACAGTATGATAGCTCTAGTGTTTCGCACAACAAAATACAGTGTTTTACTAAAGTTTGAAAACTTAAGATCACTATCTCAAAAATCACTAACTTTTTCAGTCTTCGACTCCGACTTGTATTTATAGCCTTCGTCTTCAACTGCTTCTTTCTTCTTGTTTCTTGATTGTTGTAGAAACCGTTATTCAGTTGAGTTCTGTAACTAGCTCAAACTAATTAACCGTCCGACGTAATATCGGGTCTTCGTCTTCGTATCTTCTTACTTTATGCTTCTATCTTAGTTTTGCTTCCGTCTCACTTTTGCTTCCATATTTGTTTTGCTTCCGTCTCACTTTTGCTTCTGTCTTAGTTTTGCTTCCTTCTGCTCAAAACGGTTCATCAATTTCTAATATTATTATTATTTGGTTTTCATCAAAATTATTAGACGTGAAGTCATTTTGACTTAACAAGTGTGTATGTCCCAGCTGTGCAACCAAATGCATGAGCGTAAGACCACTCTCATGCCCATGTGTCAGGTGTGTCACGGGTGTGACCAATGACAACTCACCATTTTTTTAAACCTAGCTTTCTAATATAAAACAGAGAGTGTGATGACAAAAACCTATGAAAAGTTTTGGGTGTTTTTCATATGGAGAAGAGGAGAGCCTCGGGAGAGAGTGAGGAGAGCAACCAAAGCTCTTAACTATGAGTGACCCATAGAGGGGTAGCTTCTTGATGCCGGTTTAGAGGTGACATCGACACCGATAACTTGGTTAAGCATTCCTTCCTTGTATTTGTTGTTTTTTTTTCTCTCTTTAGGAATTGATTGTGTTATCCTATTTCTATTGTTTGGGTATTGTGAAAAGATGATTTTAATGCGTTCATTGGATCGTTTATTGCAAACCTGTTGCTAGAATTTCAATATAATCTATAATTGTTATGTTGAAATTTATTTTTAGTGACTAATGGTTTGTAATCATTAAGGATAACATAACCTAGTTTAAATGACCTTATCGTATGTGGTTGTTGCCTTGAATAATCAAAATTTCTAATTTGTAACGTGGTTGCCCAATTGAATCTAGAGATTGTGTCCTAGGTTATTCTATGGCTAGGTTTAATTAATGATCGTATGTTAATTAAACGCAACCTAAGGGAAAAATAGGGTTAGTAGAGTTATTGTTAACCCACGATTAATAACAACAATTCAAAGAAATATGTTTAATTAGGTGTAGGCCAAGATTGAACTAAAGAATCGGACTCCTAACGAATTCACCACTTTCATTATTTTTAGATATTTTCTTTAAATTGCTTTTGATAGTAAGTTTAGTTCATTTTCTTATTTTAAACCTCCCCCTCCCCCCTCCCCCCAAATCTAAACACTAATTAATTTCATTTCAAAAGCTATCGAACACTCTCTGTGAGATTGACCTAGACTCGCCACTGCTATAGTAATAGGTATAGTTTATTTTGGTGTAGTGTTACTGTTGGAGTTATGTAAATATAGTGCCCTGGAAAGCAAGTGTATTTACATATAACTTAATTTTCTTCCAGTTACTTTTGTAATGAAAATATTTATTATTAATAAAACAAAAGAGTTTGATTTTATTTGTATAAGCATTATATATCTAGTCATAAGGTACCAAGATTCTTTAGTAAGTAATATACATATACATATCCATGGAGATGTATGGGAAATATGTATATTATTAGAATCTAAATTAGTTGATTCACAATTGAATAATCAAGTTGGTCGGTTGATTATGGTTTAAACTGTAGTGTTGCGATTTATCTCCGTGTAATTAGAGTTTACTTCAAAGGAATGATGAGTTTCATATCATGATAGTAGATGACTATCGATAATGGCACAATTAAATGAATCTGGAATCAAGTATGTTTTTAAAGAATAAAGTAGGCCGTTACTTTAATCTTAAAGCATACACCTTAGTATTCTTTTATTACGAACCACAATCTTGATGAGTGGTGAATCATATGTGTTTCATTATAATTCTTGATATGAACAGAATGGATTTTTACAGAGTACCAATCCAGTGTCTGTATGTTGAAATTATTAATTGAAACATGTATTAGGGAACATTCATTTAAATAAAGAGTTTATAGTGATATCATCACTTCTAGATGTTTTACGGAGTTTGGTGGTTAAACTGGCGCCAGTATTTTGATGGACTAGCTACCCATCAAGTCTTAACACCAAGATGAGATCTTGTGTGTTAATCACCATATAGAGTAAAATGGGAGATCTAGAAGGAAAAACCAACATAAGGGCAAAACGATAATTTTACCCTTTATTGTGTGGATGGTTATAATATGATTCATAATAAAGTTTGCAATTGGACATCTTATTTGAAAACATTTATTCTCATAATATTTAGTAATTCAAGAGTTCAACTAATTGTCTTTAGTGGAATGACGTTTAGTTAATAAGTTGTAATTAATTATAATATAATGAGATTAAATTAATTATGGACTTATTGGAGCTTGAATTATAGAAGTCCAATTAGATTCCCCATTTGGCTTCTAAGAAGGTTATCAAGCAAAGTAAGAAATATAAATAGAGGTTTTAAAGCCCATGATTGAATGTTGGGTTTACTTTAATTAGAAGCCGCCCAAATGAACATTTAATATTAGGCTTGAATTTAGTTTGATTGGATTAATTAGATTAATTAAATTGAAACAAAGTTATTAAAGAAAGAAGGAGGAAATATTTCGGTTTTTTATACCTAAATGTGCAGTTTCACATTTAGCATTGAATTGCTAAATTAAAGATGGTTTTTATTATGCTTTTATCATCATTAAATGCAGCAATGATCTTATCATTAAATGGTTTAATGGTTGTCTTTTAAGGATGGCATGTAATGTAACCTTTTATTGTTCATTTGATTAAAGAAAGGAAGAGGTGCATTTGATGTACTGTCTTTTCCTTCTTTCATCTATAACCGAAAATGAGAAGATCTCATTTAGGTTATTGGTCTTTTCATATAGCCATCTTAAACAAATGAGAAGAGTCTCATTTATTGGCTTCTTTATGATTGATTAAAGAATGAAGTGATGCGCTGGATGCACATCACTTCTTTCTTTGATGATAACTGAAATTGACAAGGAGAGTAAAAAGTGTTCTTGCATTTTTGACTCACTCTCTCCTCTCATGCATGCATAGTCGAAACTTGAATGAGAAGAGTTTCACTTTTGGCTTCTTTCTTCTAAGAAAAATCTCCTCAAAATATTTCTTCTCCTTTCCCACCAAAGGACCTTGTTAACCAAGATGTCCAAGAAGAACAAGTGGTAGATCGGATTGGTCGAGGATACAATATGTTGGGTCCCGATTCGCATTAAGCATGTTTGAATTATTTTGAGGTTTTAGTTTAATAATTTTAATTTGATTGGAATAAATTGAGGATTTTTGTTGCTTAAGTTATGATTATTAAATGTCATAAAATGAAGGGAATTAGTGACATGTGAATTATTGATAAATTATTATTTGTGATATATTGTGAGTATTAAAAAGACTTATATGAATTGAGGGTCCTATGAATTTAGGTTATTGAGATTAAATGGAGGAAGT